>JAEMHR010000034.1:0-210980 GCA_016490725.1 Amphichorda felina | reverse complement strand
GGGGAGGGGCAGGGGCGGCGCCGCGGCCGACGAGGACAGGGACTACAGCCTCAAGGAGGGCGAGACGATAACGGTCAACATCGGGAGCACGGGCATTGGCAGGAGGCGCGCCCAGCAGCAGCAGCAGCAGAGTGCGGCGGCCGACGGGAATCTGCAGTCGTTTGCGCTGCCGCCGCCGCCGGGGGCTTCGTCGACGGGTGGTGGGTTTAACCTCCCGCCGCCGCCGAGCGCAGAGGACGTCAAGAGGAAGAGGCGGTCGGCGCAGGAGCTGGGCTTCGATGATGGGCAGTTTGGAGAGTTTGCATAGATGTGTGTACATGTTTCACCCCGAGAACGTGGAAAAGGGGTGGGGGGGAGGATAGCGACGAGACAAGCGCGGCTGGCTGCTGGTACGGTGACGCTGTGCTTAATGGATTAATCTAATGCTACATATACGTGGTTGCCCAGGCACGTCCTGCTTCCAACATGGAGCTGAATTTTGATTTAATTAGGAGGCCACATGGATTGCAGGTTGGGCAGGCTGAGGCGCTTCTCCCGAGGGGACAGCACATCTCCGTCCAGGGAAGGCCGTCTCCTGATTACATCCGCACACATGCCCTCCTCGTGTTCATACTCGTACCCCAACCCATGATCCAATAAGTCGTCGTCCACCTCGTCCACCGTCTCAAGACTCGTCGATGCAGACCACCAAGTCGTATCCGCCACCGAATCCCGTGGCACGAACTCCGGCGTAGCGGCGTTGAGACAGACCCCGCCGATGGCCGACGGCTCCCGTGAGACATATGACGTCGGGGAGACAGAAAAGGACCAGCAGGACGACACCTCTGCATCGCCACCAGCAGCACTCCGCCAGGACGCCCTCCTCTCCCGCTGCGCCTGATCCCACGCCTCGTGGCTCTGCAGCTCCACGCACAGCTCCCCCAGCCGCACGGCCAGCGCCCTCTCCTGCCCCCCCGCGTCGTTGAGCTTGGCCCGCAGGAGGCTCAGCTGCTTGCGCAGGCGGCGGCGCTGCTTGCCGGGCACGTCGGCGACGCTCTGCAGCTGCTCCTCCGCGGACGAGTACTGCCGGATGAGGCTCGTCGCGCGCAGGGACTGGGCCTGCAGGGCGGAGGCGAGGTAGGCTCGCTCGGTGTAGACCTGCTGGTACTCGCGGGGGGAGAAGATGAGGTCTGAGGCGGCGGTGGAGCGGCGCCAGGGCTCGGGACGGCTGCGGGTGCGGATGGTGGCGGTGGTGGTTGACTGGCGCCGGGAGGATATAGTTGCTGGCAGTGAGTCTGGGGTTGGTGGATGATGGATTGGTGCCGGCATTAGTCTGGCTGGTAGAGCTGATATCTCAGGATGGGAGGAGTCCATCTTCTCAGGAGGCGGTGTCATCGTCAACGGCGGGTAAGCCGCTTCGAGATTACCGTGGCATGGATCCATTTCCTCGACAGAGCAATTTTCTGGAATAGATAGAATCGATAACTGAGAGGGTTGACATCTCCCTCTCTGACTTTACGTACATCCATACCCTCCTCTGTGAGAGGTGGCGAAGGGGTTGGTTCCTCGAGCAAACAAAGCAGGGATCCATCGCCCATAGCAGGTTTTGGCTCTCGAGCACACACAACAGAGTCGAGCTCTAGACTTGTGTTCCTGTGGCCTGGGCGCCCATATGTTCAATGAGAGGCGGGCTCCTATCCCTGAAATGCACTCTGAGATGGGAGGTGGCCGCGGCGAGATCTGTGCTTCAGCAGCCACAAAGAGGGCTTGCATAGAGGCATGGCCAGCCACGTGTGCCGTCCAAAGAGAAGACGGCCTCTCTTACACCATCTATCCATCCCTGCTGTTAGTTGCCATCCATCACAGAGATCACGTCGGATCAACCCTTCCCGTCGAGGCATGGCCAAGGCTCGAGGCAGCACAAGCAGGATCGCTCCTACAAACTAGCGACCATCAAATGGCAAACCCCTCATGGCCAGGCGGCTCCTCGAAGCGCCACAGGCCAGCATCCATGGCCGCCTTGCGCACCGAAGAGACCTCGCCCTCTGTGACCGCGCGGTTGATGTCGGCGTACCTCACCTCCTCCTGTGCCGGGTCCTGCCCTTCCGTGGCCTTCTTGCCACGCCTCTTCTTACCCACATGGGCATCTGGGTGATACTGCTCCATGATGTTCACAAAGCAGTCAGTGGAAACCTCCCTAGCCAGAAACCGCATTATCTCAGCGCCCTCGGCCTCCCTGCCGGGCATGACCAGGTGCCGCACCAGCAGCCCCCTCTTGGCGATGCCATCGCCCGTGAAGCTCAGGTCGCCCACCTGCCCGTGCATGGCCCTGATGCTCTCCCTGGCGGTGGCGGCGTAGTCCTCGGCCTTGAGCAGGCGGCGCGACGACGCGGGCTCCCACACCTTGAAGTCGGCCAGGTAGACGTCGACCAGCCCGTCCATCAGGCGCAGCGAGTCGAGCGAGTCGAAGCTGGACGTGTTGTAGACGACGGGCAGCCCCAGCCCCCGGTCGCGCGCGTGCAGGATGCTCAGGGCGACCTGGGGCACGACGTGCTCCGGGGTGACAATGTTGATGTTGTGCACGCCGCCGACGTCCTGCAGCTTGAGGTACCAGTCGCCCAGGGCCTCCGGGGTCAGGTCCATGCCGTTGGGCTGGTGGGAGATGTCGTAGTTCTGGCAGAAGATGCAGCGCATGTTGCAGCCGCTCATGAAGACGGCGCCGCTGCCGTGGTGGCCCTGGATGCACGTCTCTGCGAGGGCCGGTCAGTTGGGATCCCATCTCATCCTGCAACTACAGTAATTATGTATCTAAGTGTGGATAGTGCCATGCAGGGGATATGCGGACCTTCGCCAAAGTGAGGGGCGATGACATTGACCTTGGCCGTTGCGCCGACCAGGCACATGCCGGTCGTCTCGTAGCGGTTGACGCCGCACAGGCGTGGGCACAGATTGCAGTTGCGCAGGTGCGCGTAGGCCTGTGACCGCTTCTTGGCTGCCTCGCGTGAGCTGAGCGTCTGGTATCGGGGGACGTAGTCGTCGAGGAGGAACGGCGGTGCCAGATGGAGGCGTCGAGGGGTTTGGGGTCCTCGTGGGAGAAGCCCGCGAACCGCCGCACCGAGGCCCATGGTAGAGCATCCAGCTCGTCTTGTGAGTGGGAGGATCATGGCGGTGGTGACCACGGCGGAAGAGCTTGCTCCATCGGTGAATGATGAGATGATGGGAATGGCGATGAAACGCTGCGAGCCTGCAACTCTATCTTGCGAGTTGCAGGTTGACGACAGAAAAGTGGACCATTCCAGTCAGATCTAGGAGAATGCAGCTACCACCTCGAATCATTCAAATCTATGTGTCTACCCTGCTGCATCCTGACATGCCTTATGAGGGAATAATGAGTTGAATAGAGCTAGTTTGATTGTCAACATTATCCCCGTTTCAATACACAACGGAAGAACAGAACTATCGCCAACGTAACGTCAATGTTGTCAAACTACTATGTACTAGCCATGATATACAAACAGTCTATCCGTACTATGACTGCAAATACAAATCGCCAAATTGTCATATCTCATACTTTTTGCCTCTAGTTCCCATTTCTATCCCTCAGTGGTTTTCTGCCCCGGATGCTTCGGGCCAAGATCTATGTTCCTCCCCATTCACCCCAGGCGTCTCAACGTCTTCATCAAAGTCGACGTCTTCAAAGCCTGGTTCGTTAAACCGCACGCGGGGAGCGTCGTCCCTCGGCGGCAGAGACGGCGATACGATCGAATAGGCATCCATCTTGTCCCTGATGCTATCCTCCTCAGCCGAATCTTGATTGAAGATCTGCTCGTCCTCCGAGTCCTGCCGTATCTTGGGTTGATGGAAGCTGTCAGATGCGGGGCTCGTCGCGGGAGTGCCCGCCTCGTCCGTCTGTGTGCCCGCCTCAGACAGGCGTCGATCCACGTCCGGCCTCAGATTCGAATGCGAGGGCGGTACGTGGCTCTCGCGCCGTGATACCGACTCAGCAAGGCTTTTGCTCCTGCTGCGCCGCTGCATCAGGCTGTACATGGGGCTTCCGGGCCTCGGGTGGAATTCGAACGTGTCGACCGACGGCCTCGAGCGACTCCCGGCCTCGCGAATCTCGAGCCCCTGTTTCTGGAGAGCAAACGCCCCAAACGGATCCGGATCGTCAGGCTCTGGGACTCCGAAGACGTGGTCGTCGCCAGGTGGGTCGATATTCATATCACCCGGCGCCAGCTGGCCCTCGAGCTCCGCCATCAACTCATCGTCCACGTCCTCCCGACCCTCGGCCGCCTTCAACGTCTCCATCAGCATCTTGATGCTGCGCGGCGGTTGTCGAGCCTTTCCAGCCAGGATGTCCGCCACGCCTATCTGCTCCCCGTAGAACCGGGCGTTCTCGTCCGTCCGCTCGATGAGGATGGTCCCATCCACCTGCACACCGGCGTAGAACCCCCGCGACTTGAGGTACGTGAACACGGGCCTGTTGGCCTGCTTCCACTTGCCGTCGTTCTCCAGCACGCCGCCCATGCCGACGGGCCCGGCCACGGCGCTGATCTCGCCGCCCAGCGTGCACCGGATCTTGGTGAAGGCGTCGAGGGCCTTGCGGTTGTTGATGACGAGCACGCAGTCGTAGATGTCGACGCCCACGAGGAACCCCAGCCCCGCCGTGTGCAGCATGATGCCCGAGGGGGGAGACCACTCGCCGTCCTCCTGGCGCGCGACGAGCACGCCGGACCCGCCGGCGCCCGAGAACCACAGCCCCGTGCGCATCGTCGTGAAGATGGCGAGCCCGACCGCGTTCTGTATCACCTTCTGCGGGATCTTCTTGATCACCTTCTGCTTCCTCTTGGGGCCTGCCTGGTCGGCCGGTACTTGCTCTTCGGTGTAGAAGCCATCCTCTGCGGCGCAAGTGTCAGCCCTGCTATTCTCTGGAGATGCGGTTCAAGGGAGGCGACTCACTGCAAAATGACTGCAAGATCCTGGCGGCCTTGTCGCTCTCGAGATCCAGCGTCGTGGGCCAGAATGCCTCGCTGCCGATGCGGTTGGACATCCTGTTGACGGGGGCGCCCAGCTTGTCGGCCCACCCCCAGACCTTGTCGAAGCCTGCCTTGCTCTTGGTCCTGGTCTGGCCCCAGGAGGGGAGCTTCCACCTGGACTTTTGCATAGTGGGAAATGCGCTATATGATGATGATGGCAATTCTGATGAAAACGGAGATGCGATGCTATGGCGACAGTGTGGTCGGAGCGTGGAAGATTTCTCAAACTTATAGTATCTGGGGGTTGGTAATGTTGTGGCCGGAGAGTCCGGAGGGGCCCGGACTATCGCCGGTTTTGCCCCACCTCGCCTCCGGCGGCACAGGGTCAGACTTCCGCCCATCCCGAACCGCGTAAAGTATAACTCAGATACGTGTCAGGATCGTGACGTAGCCCAGCAGTGGCACTTAATATTCTCTCGGCCTCACTGCGAGGCCCCTGATATTAGAATTTTCATAAATGACAAGAGTGTTTTCGAGAGAATTTCTTCTTGGTTCTGCATCTGGGTGTATGCCTCCTCCGGGAACTTGCAAGGGCCCAAGTCTTGGGAATTCACGAGGTGTGCGCGTTTCGTGAATCAACGGAATGTCGAAAGGCTACCATAGCTTTTAATAGAGATATACACACGAAATATATCGCAACCCGGTCAAGTCACCACCCTCAGCTCTCTATCAGCCCTCTTCGACTGCGTCCTGGGCAACCCCCTGTCCAGCCGCTCAACCTTCCTCTTCAACTCATCCCTCTGTCTCACCAGGTTCTTGTTCTCCCACTCCAACTCATCCATCCTATCCAGACGCTCTCTGTACTTCCTCTCCCACCCAGACACGCGCGTGGGCCGCAGATTCGTCTCAACAGACACCACTGTCGGCTGCCTCTCCCTCTTCAGTGTCTCCTCCACCCCCTCTTGAAGCTCAATGGCCGGCAGTAGGAAGATGGGCGCATTGTGCCCCTGCCCTTTGACCCGGTAGAATCGAGAAACCAAGTCAACAGCCACCAGCCCCCGCGAAACACCCCCATCCTCGCCATCCTCATCATCCCCCTCACCCAGCCACATCCCATCCCCACTCACCCCCAGCTCCCGATACTCCCTCTCCTCATCCCCCATCTCCTCCTCCCGCCCGTCCAGCGCCCGCCCGTAGGCCCCCTCCAGCTCGCGCATGCGCCCCACGAGGTGCCGCTAGTGCAGCAGCCACTGGCCCAGCAGGGTGTTGCGCGCGCCGGCCATGGCATCCCCCTCGTCGTCGTCGGCGGCGGGCAGGAGCGCCGCGACGCCGAGCTCGTGGTCCAGGATCTCGAGGCACTCGTTGGCGTGCATGGCCAGCGCGTGGTGCGTCATGTGCGGCCTGCGGGGGGCCTGGCTGCTCCCTGGGGGGGCTGCCCCGGCCCCCAGGTCCTGGGCCGAGGCGAGGGGGCAGTGGTACCGGGGCCGCGAGGGGCGGGGCTCGTCGCGGACGTCGTTGTGGATGGCCCAGAGGGGGAGGCGGTGCGAGGTGTCGTTGGTGGTGTACGGCTCGTCGAGGTTGTTGAGCCAGTCGAGGGCCTCGTTGTGGTTGTACTGCGGTGCTCCGGGTTGCTGTTGTTGGCGGCGTCGGGGATGCCGTCCGCGGTGGAGACGCTGAGGTTGCGGATGAGGATGGTGAGGGACTGGGCGTGGCGCTTGAGGGAGAGCAGGGTGGGCGGTTTGGGGGAGGAGAGGTAGGAACAGTTGACGTGGCCGAGGAGGTCGAGGTCGTGATCAGTGAGGATGCCGTTGGAGGGGATCATGTTGCATAGTTGGTCGCGGGGACGGAGATGCGGTGGGTATTCCGGGATTGGTCTGTCGGAGGACGCGATGCCATGGTGATGTCTGTTGATGGCTTGTATGACTGGGACAGTAGACAAGAGTGTCACTCTAGTTGTTGTCTGGCTTGAAAGGACTACAGTTTAGTTGGTCCCAAAGACCACAAAGAGGTCAAGTTTCAAACTTCCATTCGACAAGGAACCCCTTGGTTTTATTTCTCCCCTCTGTTGCTCTATTATTGAGGCTTGCTATATCTAGCTAGATGTAGGTTTGACTGCAGAGTGGCCCGAGCATTTCGAAAGGGAGTATACCGTGATGCTATTCAGAGAACAAAGAGACCACCTAACAAACAGGGTGAGGGGAAAATCAGCCGCAAGGTAACGCCTACTTTTTTTGGAGTTAGTTTCCTTCGGACATTAGATTGATGTTGTGCTATACCCTATCTTCCCCTTGTGGATGGCAAAGCAACAGTATTACAACTGGTGGATCAAACAGAGTACTCGTACCGGTTTTCAGAAGCACTCACAGACCAACAACAGTCCCAACTAATGTATATCGTGATGTGTCCACCGCCGAGGAGTATCCTTGGCGCACCAACGGGCATCTACGCGTGTACACGGGGTATCATGGTCATAGTTTTAGCTTGATGGTCGATGATGATACCCAAGGTACGAAGGTAGTAGTAACCTAGTGCTCCCCTCTTCAGACTAGACGTGGGGGGCTTCTGCCAGGACGGCTCCTCCTGCAGCTCTCCTGCAATGGAGAGACATGTCATTGACCAAAGATTACGAGTATTACTCGTAGAGGCCGGCGGGCCGACTAGGAGACCCGGCAGTGACGCGGCATTGGTATCTCTCAACCATCCCTTGCAGTGCCCGACTGAATCAGTATGTCGACCTCAATCTCAGTTGGCACAAGACGGTGCGGCCAGCGTCGCTTGGCGGGCTTGGTGACCAGGCGTGGTAACTTTCGAGTTTATCTCGATGTCAAGGCCTTATCTCGCGAGTCACGTTTGGTCGATCAGCATTCGCTGTGTTCCTCTACTAAAGGGGCACTTTTCCCAGATGGGGATAACGGGCGGTGGGGGGGCACGCGGCGAGAAACTTGGGAGGACTCCTGGTGCCAAAGCTTGCTGCGCGAAGAACAATGGTCGTTGGCCAGGAAAGACGCGAAGGGGGGCATGAGAGTTTGTCGGTGCCTCGTCGGAAAAAAAAAACACTTCCCACACTGACTTCATGTTTGAGGAGGTTGGGCTCCGGGTTGTTTCACAGCGACTCCGAGAAAGATGGTGCCCAATGGCGGTTGAGAGGGTGGCGAGGTTGATGAGCATGTTTTCTGGACGGTGACATCACTGGCGCAGTGACGACCGCTTCGACCTCCCTCCTGCATGCTGTATGATGATGGTCGCGATTTGCGTTGTCAAATTGTGAACTGTGCAAGGTGAGTGACGAGGGAGTGCAAGGATTGGGGGGCACAAAAGCCACCACCAGCATCACCGGAGATCCAGAATTCCAGATTGCTCTGGCGCCGAGACATGCATGGCGGGCTCATATAGCGTCACTGCCTGCCCACTGGGGTAGCGCATCAGCGGCGATTCAGCGATGAACAGCCCACTGGAATCCACTGGAGTTCACTGGGAGCACACCAAGCCCAGCTGGGCGCGTCGGCGCGGTGAGGGGCCTGAGGGGCCTGAGGGGCCTGAGGGGCGCGCGCAGATGGATCCACGTTAGCGTCATGGACGTCGGTCCAATTCATGCACCTTGGCCAACAGGTTGTTAAAACCAGTTGAACAACAGGATGACGGCCGGCCTCATCCTGCTTGACCTGGCTTGCAAGCTGCCTGCAGGATGCTTTTTCAGCATCTGTCTGTACCTACTCATGCACCTGGCCACCTGCGCCAGCCTGCGCACAGCGTGGCGCGCCCCGCGCCAACTTTACTGCTATCGCTGGCGACCTCAAACGTGGGAGAAGCTGTGGTAAAACCTTACTATGTATCCGTACGGGCACTCCGTAAAATCGTAAATCTCCATCCCCGGCGCTAGCTGAAAGGGGTTGGGCGATCCCTGCAACGGAGCCGGCAACCAATTGACCAAGCAACTTTTAGCAGCCTTTTAGCAGCTGTGAGCCTGTGATGGGCCCTGGGACCTGGGCTAGCTGACCTTGGTGGTCCAGGCCCGCCCGCGCCACCAAGGTCCAGCTGGGCAGGGGTCGTGCTGGCTGCCGCTATGCGCCTTACAGCCTGTGCACTTCTCAGCGTGGGTGGAGTCTTGTTGGAGTCCCCGAGCACAGATTTGCCCTGACCCTGAGTGGAGAGACTGGAGAGTGCTGAGATGCGCTCCAGATCACAAGCCCAAGTCTTTACTTCACTGGTGCTGCCTCTGCGTTGATAGTACTGCAGTCTAACGGAAAGAGACATCTCTTCTCGGCAAGTTACATAGTATCACACTCCCTTCCCCTGCTATACCCCATAACGGGTTGACGGCTCCAGGTCCCGGGTATGTTTTGTCTCGCCGATCCGAGACACTTGACTTATTGCAGCCCGAGGCAGTCCACTGGCAGCGATTATCGCTACGGTCTACAGCCCCAGCCTCTGTCTGTGAGTCTGTCTGTGACCGCCAACTATTACCTAGACCCTGCCTTAGTCCGATTCGTATCCAAGTAATCCAGCCCATCACCGATCAGGGTTTTCTCCCCTTCCCTTCGGCCCTCCGATCGACGGGTCCCTCTGTCCGATGCGCTTAGTTCAAATTTGAAGAGGTGCCACCTCTGCTAGTACCAATACGTAATAACCTGTCGCCTTCCGCTCCTGCACCCGTAGACCTGGTTTTTATCGTGTGCCTCCTGCCTTCCTCACCTCGGTCCTCAGAGGTGACTTCTCATCGGGCTCTGCTTCTCCTCCACCCGTTGGCGGTTTTTTTTTCCTTTCCAATCTCCTTATTTTTCATCGCCAACTCGACTCTCATTAAGTTATTCTCACCAATCCCATCGTAGCTGCGGCGACGCGCAGCCCCGACCCGCCATCATGAGCGGCTTCATCGACTGGATCAACAAGAACCTCCCCCAGGATGACAGCCAGGGAGAGGCCAGGGACGAGAAGCCGCAGTCCCTCTCGGGTCGGTTTCCTAATCTCCAAGGCATCCAATGCGGCCATCTGTACTGCTAGCTAACATCACAAAGGCATGGTCAGCACTCTCGTGCCTCTGCTCATCGTCAGCGCCTGCTATCTTATCTTCTTCCTCATCTTTCGATACTCTCAGCGCCGCTTCTACGCGCCCAGAACGTATCTAGGCTCTCTGCGCGAAAAGTAAGACCCCTTCCCCAGTCAATTGCCCCCGGGAACAATGCAATTGACCCCCTCTCGCAGTGAACGGAGTCCCGAGCTGCCCAAGGGCTTCCTTAACTGGATCGGCACCTTCTGGAAGATCCCTGACGTCTACGCTCTCCAGCACCAGAGTCTCGATGCCTACCTCTTCCTGCGCTTCCTCCGAGTTTGCACCACCATCTGCTTTGTCAGTCTCGTCGTCACCTGGGTCATCCTCTTCCCGGTCAATGCCACCGGCGGCAACCACCAGTCCCAGCTCGAGATCCTCTCGTACAGCAACATCAATATTGACACGCAGTACAACCGATTTTATGCTCACACCTTCGTTGGCTGGTTCGTCTACGGCTTCATCATGTACATGATCACCCGCGAGTCCATCTTCTACATCAATGTCCGCCAGGCCTACCTCCTGACTCCGCAGTACGCCAACCGCATCTCGTCCCGGACTGTCCTCTTTACTGCCGTCCCCGATGACTACCTTGACGAGGTTCGCCTCCGCCAGACCTTTGGCGAGGAGGCTGTCAAGCATGTCTGGATCGCCGGCGATACCAAGGACCTGGACAAGCTCGTCGAGGAGCGCGACAAGACGGCCATGACTCTCGAGAAGGGTGAGGTCAAGCTGCTCAAGACTGTCAACAAGGAGCGCATCAAGTCTGCCAAGAAGTCTGGCCAGCCCCCTCAGGTGGCGCCCGAGGGCCAGGATGTTGAACAGGGAGACATCGCCGCCCGCTGGATCACCGACAAGATGCGCCCCTCCCACCGCCTTGGACTCCTGGGTCTCATCGGCAAGAAGGTCGACACCATCGAGTGGGGCCGCAACGAGCTTCACGAGCTTGTTCCCAAGGTCGAGGCCGCGCAGGCGGAATATTTCGCTGGCAACTACAAGAAGCAAAACGCCGTCTTCATCGAGTTCCACCACCAGTCCGACGCCCAGGCTGCCTTCCAGGTCATCTCTCACCATCATGCTCTGCACATGGCGCCCAAGCTCATCGGCATCAAGCCTGAAGAGGTCATCTGGGGCAACCTCACCATCCCCTGGTGGCAGAGGATCATCCGCCGTTATGCTGCCTACTTCTTCATTGCCATCCTTATCATCTTCTGGGCCATCCCGGTCGGTATCGTCGGTATTATTTCGCAGGTCAACACTCTCAAGACTCTGCCTGGCCTCACCTGGATCCAGGAGATACCCGAAATCATCCTAGGTGTCGTCTCGGGTCTGCTGCCCGCAGTTGCCCTGTCCATTCTCATGAGCCTTGTCCCGGTCTTTATGCGCATGTTCGCCAGATTCGCCGGAGAGGTTTCCGAGTCCCGTGTTGAGCTGTTCTGCCAGAACGCCTACTTCTGCTTCCAGCTCCTCCAGGTCTTCCTTATCCGCACCATCACCGACTCAGCGTCGACGGCTATTGTACAGATCGCCCAGGACCCAGGCAGTGTCTTTACGACTCTGGCCTCGGCGATCCCTACTTCGTCCAACTTCTACATCTCCTACTTTATCCTCCAGGGTGTCACCGTGGCGACTGGCGTCATGACGCAGGTGGTCGGCTGCGTCATCTTCAACCTGATGTACAAGTTCCTGGCCGGGACCCCCCGCGCCATGTACACCAAATGGACCAGCCTCAGTGCCATCATGTGGGGAAGCGTGCTTCCCGTCTACACGACCATTGCTGTCATCAGTATGTTGTGCTTTTCTCGTTGCGTATTGAATTCAGGCTAATCTCCAACCCAGGTGTTACCTTTGCCGTCATCGCTCCTCTGATGCTTTTCTGGGCCACCCTCGCCATGGCCCTGTACTACCTAGCCTACCGCTACAACATCCTCTTTGTCTCGGACACCCAGGTTGACACCCGGGGTCTGTTCTACCCCCGTGCGCTCCAGCAGCTCTTTGCCGGTATCTACCTGGCCGAGGTCTGCATGGTTGGCATGTTTGCCGTGTCCAAAACCCCCGGCCCCGCCGTTCTCATGGGCATCTTCCTCGTCTTCACTATCCTCTTCCAGATCACGCTGAACAGGTCGCTTGGCCCGCTTCTGTACGGCCTTCCCCGTACGCTCCAGATTGAGGAGGAGCTCTACCAGGCTCGCCGTGCAGCTGGATCGGACCCCGAAGCTGACGAGGAGGCCGGTACCAAGGCTATCACGAAGGAGAAGGAGACGAAAGGACGGTTCAATATCCAGAGCTTTGTCCCTGGCGGCTCTCCTATGGAGCCCGCGAAGAAGGGCAACTTCATCACCAGGTTCCTCAAGCCATGGATCTATGCAGACTATGCCACACTTCGCAACATGGTTCCCCACGAGGATATTGTCTCGATGCCCCTCGATTACAGCGAGGAGGTCGAGGCCAACGCCTACTGGCCGCCGTCGGTGACGAGCCAGACTCCGATCCTCTGGATCCCCCGGGACCCCCTGGGTGTGTCCAAGCAGGAGGTTGCCGTCACCAGCAAGGTCATCCCCATCAGCGACGAGGCAGCCACGCTGGATGATAAGAACAAGATCCAGTGGGACTCGGAGACTGCTCGCCCTCCCATCTGGAGCGAGAAGATTTACTATTAAACTATGACCATTGATACCCAATTCTGATTTTCATTTCTCGTCCCTGATTGCAGGGTATCTGGATACTGGAAGCATGGCAGTCGTCACTAGACGAGTTGGTTGGAGGGCTTGATTTCTTGAACTTGTATCAGGACGGCGGACGAACATGTTGGACTATCTAAATGTTGCGTCTCATTAATATTAATCTATATTTATCCATTCATTCTCGACTACAGATACCTGTTGCGGCAATATAAATATCTCACAGGTGTACAGGACTTACCATCAGGGTCCTCGAGTGAGAAGTGATACATGTGCTAGTATGGATGGGAAGGGAGGGATAATTATCTACCAGGGCCTATCAGGGTATCACGACAAATCATGCTGGTTTTCGAAGGAGAGCGGCTGGCGCCGGAACGGCCTGGTATCATGGGAGAGTACGGACAAGTATGCAATACTGCAAGCATATGCCGGCGAACTACCGAATCGTGATGCAGCTACTGGTGAACCAAGTTTTGCGAGGAAAATCAAACACTGGGGTCGCGCCATGATGCATTTCCCTGTTTCGTGCATGTGCATGCAGCCGGGGGGCCCTTGTTGGCGATGGGCCAGTCTCCCAGTTATGCCAGTCTCCCAGCCTCCCAGAGCCACAAGCGTCCGCTGCCCACACAGTAGCACTGTCCATCATGTACCCGCAGATTGTAAGGACAATATTAGCACATAGTATCCGTAGCTCGGGCCCCGCGATCCCGCGGCTGGGTCCCCGGATCAGCAACCATGCCGATCCTCAGACGATTGATTGCCCACGTCTCCATAAACAGAGCAACTGAACACAGGGCGGGTCTAGACTCGGCGCAGGAGCCAGACGGGACGTGCAACGTGAATCACGAGTAGCATCTCAGCACATTCCGCCCATCTTAGCAATGTAACCTGGTGGTGATTGGCATCCGAGATCCATCCGACAGCGTTGGAACCTTCCCGGTCAGGCCCAGAGGATGCAGTGGCTTGGGGTGGGCGTTCCAGTGCCAGGACGCGAGGCTGGTGTCGCCGGGGCAACCCCCCAGTAAACAACCTGGAACAGGCCCCAAGCGCCCACCACCGTCCCCAGCAACACCACAGTGACCGCACCATACTAGATCCTAACTAGAACTCGTACGTACTCGTAGATGCTCACCAGATTGAGGTGGCCCCGCCCTTGCCGGCCTACCACCCCACGAGTACGCGTTATCTGGGCGCAAGGCCACGCAGCCGGTCCATCAATTGACCTCCATGTGCTGACCATCCCTCTTCCCTTCCCCCACTAGAGGCGGTCCCAAGTCCCAGCCCCAGGAATAAGGTTCCCCAGACTCAACGACTTTCCCAACGACCGCTCAAAAACAGAACATAACCGTTCCACAAGTGCCGCTGTAGTGACGACACGCGATCATGATCTAGGGCTGGCAGAGGAGCCACTTTGGACGGCGCAGAATGAAAGCTACCTCTGTCGGCGGAGCGCCCCTGCGCCTCCCTCTCCTCCTCCCGCTAATAGTGCTATCTCTCCTCCTCGCCACGGCCACCACCGCCCTGAGCCTGCCCTATATCCCGACGCAGATCCTCACCCAGGGCGACGGATGCATCGACGGCCTGGCCTGCCACGGGCGCGACGCTGCCTTCATCCTCAGCGGCCGAGACCTGCTCGCATTCAACTACAGCCAATCGATTGGCGATGACGACAGCGACGACAACCGACTGGAGACCGTGACGGAGGGATTGCCATTCTACAAGGACACCGACGATGCGACCAGGACGTACGGCGCCGCCAGGGCCGCCGACGGGAGCATCGTTGTCTACGCGGGCAACTGCGGACGCTCCGCGGGAGACATATGGACATACTCGGACGAGCAGGGGTGGGCCGAGGGGGACGTGGCCATCCGGGGCGAGGCCTCCAGGGGACCATTCTTCCTGGGCGGCACGCTGGCCTTCTCCTCGACCCTCGCGCCCGCCATGGACGAGCCTACCATCTACACCTACGGCGGCATGTGCCCCGACCAAGACGACGATTCCAGCGCAGAGACGTGGCAGGCCAGCGCGAACTATACCAAGACGATGCTGCGCCTCGCGCCGGACGACGAGGAGGAGGAGACGGAGTCAGCGAACGGCGACCAGAACAGCTTCGCGGTCAAGGTCGCCTCGACGGCCGGGCCCAGGACGCCCATGGCTGGGTTCAGCCTCACGCCCCTGACGTCCTCCAAGACGAACCGCTCGGGGACGGTGACGCAGCGCGCGAGCTACGTGCTCCTGGGCGGGCACACGCAGAACGCCTTCATCAACATGAGCACGGCGGCGGTGTGGAGTCTGCCCGAGGAGTCGTGGACGTTTGTGGGGATTCAGGCCCCCGACCCCCTGGCGGCGGACGATGATGGCGGTGTCACGGAGTTGATGGCTGCCAAGCACCAGAGCAAGGCCAGGAGGGCGGTGGACAATGTGTACAGCCGGTCGGGCCATACGGCGGTCCTGAGCGACGACGGTGGCTCGGTTGTCGTGCTGGGCGGCTGGGTGGGTGACGTCGATACACCGGCGGAGCCGCAGCTTGCGGTGCTGGAGATGGGCGAGACGTACAGCGGGTGGCGGTGGGAGATCCCGATGGAGCAGCCTGCCGAGGCCGGTGTCTATGGGCACGGCGCGGCGTTGCTCCCAGGAAACGTCATGATGGTGTATGGTGGACAGGAGATTGGCCTGTCAAAGACGAAGCGGCAGGCGGATCCCAACTCGCCGAGGTTTCTCAACCTGACCGACATGTCATGGTCCACGTCGTACATCCGCCCGACAAATACCGGAGATGGATCCAATCCTGAAGATGGATCTAACGAGGCGCCAGACAAGGGAGACGCGGGCCCAACACCAAAACGCCTGGGATTGGGCCTGGGCCTGGGTCTTGGGCTGGGTTTGATCCTGCTGATTGGCGCCGTCCTGTTGTGCTGCTGGCGGGCGCGGCAGAGGAAGAAGCGAGTGTCACGGGACGCCGCCGTGGCCGCCCTGGCGCAGGACGCGAGGCACTTCATCAACGACGACTATGACGAGATGGCGGAGCGCGACGACATGTTTGGTAACTGGGGGCGCGGCGGGTGGTACGTGGGCGGAGATGACCCGTATCAGAATGGGCGCCGATCGCTTGGGTACGAGAGTCTCCGCGGCAGCAAGGGGGGGGCGTCGGCGTACGGGGGCGAGGCGCAAATGTCGGGGGGCAGCGGCTCCTCCGTGGCCAGGAAGCCGGTGCCACGGCAGCTCCGAACGGGATACATGCCTGCCCAGACCAACAGCTCTGGCTTTGGGCCGCTGCCGGGACGTATCCATCCCATCCTGGAGGATGACGAGGAGGACATGCACCACGTCCGCCACAACTACGAGCCCATGACGCCGACCTCCGATGCGCCGTCGGATCCCTTCGTCACGCCCTCTACGACGATGATGCCTCCCCTGTTTCCCTCCCCCGAAAAGCGTGTAGCAGTCACCCCGAGCCCGGAAGGCGAGATCCGGAGGTACGACGCAGACGTACAGGACTGGGTGTCGGACGTCGACGCCTCGGACGGGCTGCTCGCTAGGATGGGCAGCCGTCAGGGTCGCATATCGCCGACCAGACGAAACTCGCACCGATCGGGCGTAGCACTCCGCGACGACGATTCGAGGACAGGCTCCGGCCTCTCCGAGGTATCAACTCCCAGCGACCTGCGGCATTCGACACTGAGCCGCAGAGGCGTGAACCCATCCAGCTTGCTGGGCGGGACCACAGTCGCACCCACAGACACCAACAAGCCGGGCAGCTCCTCGTCGAGCAGCTACAACACGGCCAAGTCGGCCTTTGGCGCCCTGCAGCAGGAAGGCCCAAGCCTGCTGATGGGAGGCGCTTCCTCGTCGGCGTATCAGCACCAGAACGACGATGATGATCCCCAACCACCGGGTTCGCCGTCCAAGTCAAAACCCCCACGGCGGAGCTGGCTGGGCTCCATCCGCCGCGTCTTCTCCGTCTCCGGCCGGTCCACGCCCAGCTCGTCCGGCGAGTCGCACGACGGCCCACCGTCGTCGTACTCGTGGGAGCAGCAGCACGGCGGCGGCGTCAGCGAGGACGCGGAGCCGCAGATGCCCGGCCTCAGCGGCGAGCTTCTTAGGCGGAAGCAGGGCCGGCGGGACTGGGAGTTCGGCACGGGGGGCGAGCAGAGCGAGTGGGACATTGAGCGCGCGGTGGAGCAGCGCATGGTGCAGGTCATGTTCACGGTGCCCAAGGAGCGGCTGCGGGTGGTGAACGCGGACGACGACCTGCGCAGCGACGAGGAGGACTCGGCGGCGACGGTGAAGGCGGGGCCGGCGGCGGCAAGGCCCCTGGCGGCGGAGTTTGTGGATCCGGAGAGGGAGAGTCTGCGGGGGGGTGGCGTGGACGACTTGTTCGAGGACAGCAGGGGGGATCTGGGGATCCGGTCAGAGGGGGATGACGACGACGACGACGACGACGATGATGATGATAGCCCTGAGAAGGGCGGGCTGCTGAGGGGGGACCAGGCTGGTGACAACCACCGGGTCTCGATGGTGACTGACTTCACAGACGGGGGCCGGTCGAGCGCGGTGATGGGCACGGCGCGGACAATGACGATGCAGCGGCCAGAGCCCAAGACGAGGGTGCTGCGCATGGTGGCCAGCATCGAGAGCGCGGGCAGTCCGCAGGGCAGCCCGCAGGGGAGCCCGACGCGGTAAACGATGATGCATTCGGATTATTATGATGGATACCTCCCTATAGTATAAAGCACCGGGAACTTGGGGAGCATGGAGTTGGAAATGACGGGGGCGAGAAGGAACGCTACTTGGGATTTCTTGATTGTTTCTTGTCTGCGCGGGGTCGTGTATATTGGGCATGTATGTATCTTAGACGAGCGTATGTAGCTACGTATATGGAATGATGGATGGACAATGTGTGCCCCAACCGTGTTGCCCTCGTGTTGTGCCTTGTGACAGCAACTTACGAACTGTGTGATGGGGACCCGCCGGCTTCTAATCCTGGAAGTTAGATGCAACGAAGACATCTGCTCCAAGAAGCCATGGCTGGCAAGCCGATCTCCAAAGACCTGATGGGCGTCATCCAGCTCCTTCTTCTGTCCATCCGCAAAAGTAAACGGTATCCGCACAAAAAGCGGTCCCCGCCGTTCACCTCGCGCCCCCGACCAGGGGGTCATTCCACCGCAGCACGACATCAATCAGCTTCTTCCCCGGAAAGTCCATGATGACAACCCCCGTCCTGGCCGCGCCCTCGGCGCCGGCAAAGTCGCGCAGCCACTGGCCCGTCATGTCGTTCATGCCCACCATGGAGCGGTTCAGCGGGCCCGCGGCCGCCTCGATGGGCAGCACGCCGACCGACGCGGACGTGTGCGCCAGGTACAGCTTGGAGTTGTCGTCGGGCGCCGTGGCGGCCTTCTCAAGCGCGTCGCGGATGGCGGTCCACTTGTCGGCCAGGTGGTAGACGTCCGGGATGATCCACAGGTCCTCGAGGACCATCTGGTCGCCCTCCCAGGCGAGGCCGTAGGGCTTGTCGTGCTGGGTCTTGAAGTTCTGCAGGAGGAAGATCTTGGAGCGCAGGGCGCCGAGGGTGGGGATGGGCCCGATGCGGTCGTACAGGTACAGGTGGCTCTGGGCGCCGGGGGAGGTGGTCGGGTCGGTGTCGTGGTAGCGGTTGAGGGCGTCCTCGAAGGAGACGGTGTTGGCGTCGCCGATGGGGCGGCCCTCTTCCTTCAGGCGCATGACGATGGCCTCGGAGGGATTGGCGTCGAGGAAGTCGAACATGGCGAGCAGGACGTCGGTGTAGTCGTAGCCGGTGAAGCCGTTGGCGTGGTAGATGCGCAGGTCGTCGTGCTCGAGGCGGGCGCGGATGTCGAAGTAGCGCAGGCCGGCGTCGAGCTGGGCGGACAGGTTCCAGTTCTGGCACTGCAGGACCTCATTGTCGGTCAGGTTGTAGGTCATGGTGTCGTGCGTGCCAGGGATGCTGAGCGACGTGAGGTTGGTGGCATCGGGGATGTCGGCCATCCAGCGCGGGCGCGGCGCGTCGGCGGCGTCGAAGCTGAAGCGGCTGGCGTAGCCGTGGTAGCAGACGCCGCCGACCATGCAGGGCGCGATGGAGAGGAGCAGGTAGAAGAGGCCCATGGTTATGGCGGCGACGGTGAGGACCAGCGTGGGGAGGCGGCGTGGGCGGAGCGTGCGAGGGACGGGGAGCGAGCCGGGGAGGCTGGCGAGCTTCTCGACGCGGCCCATGGTGGTCGAGGGAGGAGGCGGTGGAGGTGGGAGGTGGTTTATGTAGGCCCTCACATCGAGACGAGCGAGGTTGAGGAGGATGTAAGCACGGCGGTTGCCGAATGGGGGGATGTGGAATGAGAAATGGAGGCTCGTGATCTTATCTACAGGTTATGCAGGGACTCAACGTGACTGCCGTGGCATTGCGTCATGTGTGGTCTTATCTCAGGTGGCCGCGTCGTACTACGAGCTGCTCACAGCCTACCCTGTACCACCAACTCAACGACGATGCCTACAAAGTATTCTACTTCTCGTCCATCTGCAACTGGTGCACCTTCTCGCTCGTGTGTTTTGTTTTTATAAGAAATAGAATATACTCATAGTTACGTAGCTTATACCCGTTCAACTTCATTTCTATTGCTAGCTTAAGAATCACAGTAGTAGATTATAATATTGTCAACGCGTGCGATTGGCGACAATCTGTAATAAAGCCACCAAGATTACTTTGACGTCCAGACAGCAGAAATAAAGTTAGAAATCAAAGTCCCAAAGTGTGTTGCTGCGCCACCTTTTACACCAATGCTTTTTTTTTTTTTTCAATCTTCTTTCGTCGCATCGGGGCTACAACACATGTCATGTCATGCGACTCATGTCCCCATTAGGGACAATGTAAACCTGATTAAGGTATATGCTAGTGTGGGGATGTCGCAACACATTGGTAATACTCCGTGCTAGCGCTGGTAGGAGTTGAACTGCTGGGGAGCACAAGAGACATTTCTCCATTGAGCGAGCACGTGGCCCAGTGCGTCTTCCTATCCACGCACGAGCCTACATGCAGAAACGTGTTTAAATGACCGGCGTTGGACGAGTTGGATCGGATGAGACGGCCAGAGCAGCTGTCAGCCGCCGGAAGAACGGCAATTTTTGAAGCATAGAACTTTGGCAGATGCAGGCAGATGCAGGCGGACCCTTTGTGGTCGGGGGTTCTGCGACACAATCACGGCGGCGGCGGCGAGCACGTGGGTGGGGGCTATGAAAGGGCACATGAATTCTGGCATGAGTTGTGCGTCGAAGCTATAACCATGGGGAAAGCACAGACACGCGGGTCTGCGACTCTGCGAGGAAGGAACAGCCTGAGAACAGCCTCGACCACAGCAGAAGCGGGCCCACGTGGGAGAATGAAGCGCCGCCATAGGCCCAAGGCCCAGGCCAGCCCCTCGGCCTCCCAACGCCATATGCTCAAGCCCTGGCGTCTGCTGGCGAATGATGGCCAACGACTCCCGTGGCCGCTTTCCTAATGCGGCCAATCTCGAATCATGGAGGGCCCCGTCGCCTAGCGTTTGCTCAACATGTTCGCCAGAGTGTTGCCAGAGAGCGGCGGCCTCTCGCTCAAGGGGCTTGGAGCCTCTCTCAGCCATGGTGGGAATCAGCAGACTTTGGTTGCCGTCTCGCACCTTATAATGCTCGGGGGGCGGCTCCCAAGGTGTCCTCCTCTCGGTCTCTCTGTCAACCATCACCACCAGTTCTGTCCGCCTTTGTCAGACTTTGACAACCGCAGTCGATAACTCGACAGCTCACCTAGCTGCTTGCTGGCCCCGTCAAGTACAGACAGACAAGATGGTTCTCCACGAGTACACCTACGTCTTTGCCATCGGCACATGCTTTGCCCTGCTCGAGGCTTACAACAATGGCGCCAGTATGATGATATCCCGCTCCTCTTCATCATGGGTTTGACAAAGCTGACATACAATCCCCCATTGCAGACGATGTTGCCAACGCCTGGGCCACCAGCGTCTCCTCTCGGTCCATCACCTACCGCTGGGCCATGGTCCTCTGCCTCGTCTTCGAAATGACCGGTGCCCTAGCCGTCGGTGCCCGCACCGCCTCGACCATCAAGAACGGAATCATCCCTATCGAGGCCTTCAACGATAATGCCGGTGTCCAGCTGCTCGCCTTTGCCTGTGCCTCAGCCGGTGCTTCCATCTGGGTCATGTGGTGCACGCGCCACTCTGCTCACGTCTCATCCACCTACTCGCTCATCTCGTCCATTGCTGGTGTCGGCATCGCCGTCACGGGAGCCAAGGGCGTTCAATGGGGCTGGAACGAAGGAAAGGGCCTGGGTGCCATCTTTGCCGGCCTCGGCATGGCCCCCGTCATCTCGGGCTGCTTCGCCGCCATCATCTTCATGCTCATCAAGACGGTCGTCCACGTCCGCAAGAATCCCGTGAACTGGGCCGTCTGGACATCGCCCTTCTTCTTCCTCATTGCCGGCACTGTCTGCACCCTGTCCATTGTCTACAAGGGCTCCCCCCGACTCGGCCTTACCGACAAGCCCGCCTGGTGGATCGCCTCGGTCGTCTTGGGCGTCGGCTTTGGTCTCTTCATTCTCTCCGCCCTGTTCTTCCTGCCCTATGTCCACGCCAAGGTCGTCAAGAAGGATAACACCCTCAAGCTCTGGGAGGTCCTCTACGGCCCGCTCCTCTTCAACCGTCCTGCTCCCGCCGGCTCCGAGGCTGCCAAGGTGCCCAACTACGCCGTCGTGCAGCACGACTCCGACTCCGGCTCCGAATCCGACGTCTCCTCCACGGCCGCCCAGAAGTCATCTGGAGCCGAGCTTCCTGAGAAGGACAAGGACAACAAGGACAGCAAGAACAACAACAGCACCGTCACCCAGACCAGCACCCGCGCCACAGCCACATCCCTCGCCCAGGCCGAGGTCGGCCACACCAACTACCAGGCCCTCCTCAAGGAAGCCGAAGAGCGCCACCACGCCAAGCTCAGGAAGAGCCGTGGACCCCTCGGCTGGGCCATGCGCACCCTGCACTCCAACCCCATGGGCGCTGGCTCGCTGTACGAGAGGCACAACATTGTCGCCCTGTGCAAGCGCCTCCCCGCCATGGTCGTCGCCGCGCTGCTCTACGGCATGAACTACGACATCCACGGCGCGCAGGTTGGCATCCTCGGCACACCCGAGGGCCGCCGCATGGAGCGCGTGTATAGCCATGCGCCCAAGTACCCCAACGAGGTCGAGTACCTGTACTCGTTTGTCCAGATCATCACGGCGTGCACCGCGTCCTTTGCGCACGGCGCCAACGATGTCGGCAATGCCGTCGGCGTCTGGGCGGCCATGTACAGCGCCTGGTCGACGTCGCGGGCTACGGGCAAGGAGGCTGATGTGCCTCTGTGGCAGATTGCTGTCACGGCCCTGACCATCTGCATTGGCTTCATCACTTACGGTTATAACATCATGAAGGGTGAGTCCCAAGATGAGGAATTCTTTTCAACATGGACTCTTTTGCTAACTTTGTCACGTACAGTCATGGGCAACAAGATCACCTACCACTCCCCCAGCCGCGGCTCCTCCATGGAGATGGGCGCCGCCATCACCGTCCTCGTCTTCTCGCAGTACTCGCTGCCCGTCTCGACCTCGATGTGCATCACGGGCGCCACTGTCGGCGTCGGCCTCTGCAACGGAAGCTTCAAGGCGGTTAACTGGGTGCGTGTTGGTCTGCTTGTCTTCTCCTGGATCATGACGATCCCTGTTGCTGGTCTCATCGGTGGTTGCCTGATGGGCCTGGCGCTGAATACGCCTCATTTCTAATGGAAGGGGTTCGCGTGTTGTTTCTTTATATATTTAGCGCATTTTAGTTAAATTAATGATTAATTATGTTCATTAAAACTTGCTTTTGTCTTCTAATCTGTGAATTCACCTTGGCTGAGGAGGCTGTTATGCCTACCGTTAGGCGACATAAATATCCCTAGTCTTCATATGGAAGTTTACCCAAGTGGTAAATATGGTATCAAGAAAAACCCTTCACCTATCTTTCGAGGCAATCTCCAATGGTTCGCCCACACTAGCATTTAACAGCTAGGGAGAGTTGATGTAGGTCCTAGTGAGCCTGCTGACCTGTCCAACCTGCCCATGGCTCAACTGGATCTCTCCTGGGTCAACTGCAGTCTCACAAAACGCAGTATATAAACCAAATTCCGTGCATGGGCTTTAGATTCGTCCAGAAGCTGGCTAAGGCTGATGTTATGGTCAGGTCGAGTTGATCGGATACCTGCTCGTTTCCCCCTCTGACCGTCTTCATCAGAACACCCGAAAGGTATTGGCAGTTGAGCCAGTTCACGAGTTGATCCATGGATCCCGGGAAAGTTGCTTGGCCGTCTTCCTGTCCTCCGGGCGCCATTGAAGCATTCCCCTCACCAGGTTCATGAAGCTCTGTTTGTTCTCACCCTCTAGGAAATTCTCACGACTTTCAAGGTCCATGCTGGACGGTAGCTCGACATCTGCTACCCATTTTCCTTGGCGGTACCAAACTTTAGCACGATTGAATAGTGATTGGGAAACTTTTGGAATAGTCTTACCGTCTTCCGCAAAGAACTCATGGCTCCGCTCTCCTCTCTTGAGCAAATCTAGAGGCGGTGGGCCTAGCACCCCAATCACCTCTGCCAAGTGGGCACGGGTTGAATAGCCCTGGCCGTCAGGGTCATCCCCGAAGAAGAGGTGGGCTCCTTCAAAAAGGTCCCATATCTGATCCCTCACGTTAGCCACAATGGACAGTCGACAGGATGACAAACGTAGGGCAGAATCCAAGTACATACCATAGCACCGACGTTCCATATGTCTGCTGGATAACTCCACTCGGCCTTGAGCATTACTTCTGGCGACCGATATATCGCCGGCTGGGCATCATGATTTCGCTTGACATCTCCCCGTACCGCTGCGCCAAAGTCACTGAGCACCGGACCCCCAAATCGTCGGGGGAGGCCGAACCGACGTGATGCATAGATTGTTGTGTCGCCAACAAATTTGCGAGGCGAAGGAGTGGTAAGCTCCGCCTTTGTGAAAGACTCCAATACACTCTGGTCTTTGATATCTTGCAGAATATTGTCTGCTTTGATGTCTAGTAGCATGAAGATATGTTAGAGGCAGGCTCGTAGCCTAGGGACTCTATCGGTAAAGCTTACCTGTGTGCACCAATTTGCATTCAGAATGGAGGTAGTCGAGGGCGGTGAATAAATGCCTTAATCCGGCCTTGAGGAGAGGCTCTGAAAAGCGACCGGCATCATTCCGACGAAGCAGATCATCCCAACTATCCCACATTGGCCGTTGGACCAGGCAGGAATGATGATGGCCTCCGGCTGGGCGGTGGAGCTCGAAGATGTCCATCGCGGTTCGCACATGTTGGTAGCCAGGATGCGAAAGGTTTGCCTTGCCAATTATGTCTAGAACTTGGAACTCGTCTCGGTTCCCGCCGTCTCGAGTATAGACTTTCAAGGTAACATACCCATGGTTCCTATTTACTTGCTTTTAGGCTGAGAGTCAAGAGGCGTCATTTTGGAAAACCTTGTGGCACGTACACGAGGTTCCGAGCCAGCCACACGGTCGAAGTGGTGCCAAACCCCAGCTTCCCGATAACCTGGTACTTGGAGGCAAAAACATCGCCTATGTTGACAGGATAATACTGATGGGCCTTGAATTCGTCGAGGTGCTCCTCTTCTAATAGCACGGGGTCTTCGACAACCTTGAAGCCCGAGGTTGGAAAGCGAAGTGGGACCAAAGGCGCTGGTCGCGTCAAGCCCCTTGCCCACTTGAAGATGGACGCCATACGCGTGTTGTAGATAGCGAACTGAGAGAAAAGGAAAGAGACAAGTCTTTATAGACTCTGTGTATCACAAGAGTAAGAGCTGCGCGCTGCGGCGATGAATTCACGCGCGACTGGAACACGTCGGAGCTTGTTTGTTAATTGAAAACGACGAGGATACAACGGTGACGACAGAGTGCCAAGAAGGCGTTGTCAGTACCTACGAGTACTTAGTCGTACCTACCTCAAGTATGAGCGGGAATGCGGCTGTCCCACTTTTTACACCCAATTAATTGGACACCGTCGCACCCCAACCACTTGTTTTGATCAGCGGTTAATGGTAAGTAGTAGTCCTCCGTATTCGTACAAGTACGAGGAAGTTCTTGCAGGAAGTCTAATAGTAAGTTATCTATCAATGGTTTTAAAAGCTCAGTACCCTACGTAAAGTTTTTATCAAGTTAGTCCCACTTTAGCATGTCAATATCGATCAGGTCGAATCTAAACGCAGTATTTATAGGTCTAGGTTCATCAATCCAGTTTCAACCCAGAAGATAAGGAGTGGATTATCAGTGCTAGGATCAAGGAGTCGAAGAAAACAAAGACAACCTGCCATATCTATCCAGACGGCTCTGGAACTACTAAGAAGGATGACAGTAGGCGTTGATGGGGGACTAACCGGGTAAATAACATATTTTCACAATGGGACATGCGGTAGCAACAAATCATGTTTGAACTAACCACATTTTGGTTCATCAAAGTAGACCAGCCAATACATAAACGTACCAGCTGACTAAATTAGACCAATCCCAATTAACCAGTGCTGTCAAGTTATATGGTAAACCCATGGGGGTCTCATGTCATCGGTGAGTGCCGGCCATTGTCCAAATCTCGACGCTTTTAAAGAAGAGAGGGGAGGGGAAATTAAAAAGAAAAAAAGGGGGGGGGGGGAGGGGGCTGTCTCATCAACCCCATGAGCGCCCTGGAGAACCTCATCGAATGGGGTCTGGAGTTTTTCCGCCGACCGCTCTATGTCGTCCTTGATGGCCTCGACGAGCGCGACAATGTGGCCTGCACACGCATCATCAACTTCTTCAATAGGCTGTTCAAGAGGCACCAGGACGTCAAGGACTGGCTGAGCCATGAACTGGCATCTAAGTCCGAGGGCAGCGCGATATGGATCGGCATGCTCATCAAGGATATCTAGAACAGTAGGAAGACTACTAAGGGGACCCTCAAGGTGCATCTTAATGAGCCGCGAAGCCTCTCAAGGATGTACGCGGATCTATTTGAGCAGGCTGTGGGTGACTTTGAGCCCAACCCGCACTTCCTCTCGGCCGCCCTGGAGATAGTCGCCACCTCCCGCCGCCGGCACACCTGGGATGAGCTGGCCTATGCCACAGCCTTGGTCCTGGCGGAGGCGGATGACCCAGAGGAAGAGGATCCGTATCTTTCAACACTGGCTGACGTGCAGGATCTTTCCAATATCGACGCAGGTCGTCTTAAAGCACTCGTGAGGCCTTTTGTTGCGACATTCCAGATGGGGACACGGGTCTCTGAGCGGACCAATACTGCGTCGCCAGAGGAACAGAATGGCCCGGTCCACTCATCCTTGAAAACCTGGGTGGTGCTCGCGCAGCCGTCGATCTGGAAGGATAACTTGAGAGTGGCTGATATCAATCCGAAAGAGAGGGCGACGCGCCAGAAACGTCGAGGGCAAGAGCTGGTAGGCAAGCTTCTCAATATCTGCGTCAGATATCTCCTCCTAGATGATTTTGGGAAATTAGACCTCTTCACTACATTACAGCAGCAAGTAGCAGCGGACACAGATGATCCTCTCACAACCTACCACCCGTTTGGGGACTCGGACGAGGAGGCTGGCTCTGAACCCACCACTTTGGACGATTCCGCCAAGGACAAATTCTTCGACCCCGTGGAAAGAGGGTTCGGCTCCTTTTCCGGCTACGCAGCGAGCTTCTGGGCCAGCCATCTAAAGCTCGCACCGGACGCCGCGCTGCCCCCGATCAACAAGCTCCGGACCCTCTGCGCCCCTGACACCAAGAGATTCCACAACTAGCCTGAGCAGTTCTGCCGCCCCAACTGTGCCAAGGGGAAGCAGTTTGAGATGTTGTGCGAAGACCCTCTTGCTGCTGTGGCATTTTACGGCTCTCCGGGCCTTCTGGAACGCATGTTGGAGGAGAGTGACCTGGACGATGAAAGCATCTTTTGCAAGGATACAATCTTCAGGACGCTCAAACTATTGCTCGACCACGAGGACTTTGAGCGGTGCCACATCCTGCTGAAACGTCCACGTACCCAGGATGTGAAGTTTTTCTTCGAGGCGCTCTTCTGCCACAACAGAAAGAGAGCGTGGGAGAAGACCAACCCAGACATAGTAACAGGATGGTCCGACTTATTCGGCCTTGTCCAGCGCTGCACGGATTCCCTGGCCAAGGATGGGGTTGGAAACCACCTCATGTGCTCTGCTGCGGGCAACGGCTGCCTGCCGCTGCTGAAGCACCTGCGCGATATCTGCGACAAGGACCCTGTGCTGATGGAGCAGCTTATGACGCCCTGCACCGAGCCCGAGGGGACTACGCAGAACACGGCCTGGGCCACCAGTCGATAGCCCGCGCTGCTCGTTTCAACCACACTCATGTCCTCGAGTTTCTCTTTGAATGGCCCGGTATCGACAGGCACTTTGCGCATCACGACTCCCACGGGTTCAACATGTTCCACGTCGTCGCGCAGAGATGCTGCGCGCTCGAGACTCTCGCGCTGCTCCTGAGCCACTCCAACGCCGGGATCAACGACGAGACGGCGCAGGTCGACACGCCGCTCAACCTGTACGCGTTTGAGCACAGCGTGGCGCTCGACTGCGTGCGGCTCCTGCTCGAGGCTGGCGGGGCGGATGTGCGCGGCGGCAGGGAGCCCATACGGCCGCTGCACCGGGCGGCGGTCAACGGCAACGGGGCGCTGTGCGAGCTCCTGATCACGGTGGGCGGGGCGGATCCCCGGGATGCGCTGTGTCTCGGGGAGGGGGAGGCTCCGCGGCTGCGGGATGAGATCAACGATGGCAGTGGGGACGGGGCGGAGAAGCAGAGGAGGGAGAGGGAGCTGCTTGAGTTGCTGTGTACCCTGGCCAAGATCGACCTTGCCTAGGAGATGGGAGCTGGTCAATAAGCTGGATAGTATGCAAAGCAACCTCTTGCAGTTCTGGTAGTTTAGCGAATGATCTTATCAGTGCCGGATATCAACAACGGACATAAGGCAGCAGGCAGATGCTGGAAACAGTCGTGCCAAATGAGCAAGGAGTCAACTGCTGGGCAATGCCTGTTGAAAATATCGTGTCTTTTGCTTTGGGTTGGTTTCGAGACTGTCGGCCTCTAATAGGTGCCATTCTTGCATAGGCAGGTACGAGTAATCTGTAGGTAGCGATGGCTGGCAGAGATCAATGACATCGGTGCTTGTTAGACCATGATTTCAACATGGCCGCGGTCAGCGCCGGCCCACATATCATGGAACTCCCATACCTACCCATGAGCCCGGTCACACTGTCATGATAACCTGTCATGATAGCGAGACGAAACCCACGAACTACCATGTATTGCCTAGTTCGCGCGGGGTGATGCACAGCTGATGCACGAGCTGCTAATGCACCATGTCGACCGTTGCAAGCCAGGAAACCAACGCCCTGGTGGGTAGAAGGCGCCAAGGCCTGCAACATACATGGGATAGGATAACCATACGACTCGCGAGACGCTGGCTCGTGGAGAGCTCGCAGAGTGGTTGCAGGACGAGGGAGGGGGCTGGTGCTGTGTGGGATGACTGACGACAAGACGACGATTGGACAATGCAGCAGTCCAGATATGTCTAAAGAGAGGGGGGGGAGGGGACTGGCTCCAACGGTCCATTGGGTTTCTGATGGTGCGAAGCCTTGCTTGTTAGTACATATTAATAAAATAATAATAGATGCGTTTTATTTTATCTTTTTTTTTTAACTTATGCCCGGCTGTTCCTTTGTGGTTGGCGTGGAGCTCTGTAAATATTATAATACTAGTAGTAGTACTACTCCGTACGGAGTACGGATACTAGTTAGTACTAGCAGTGCTAGTGGGAATACGAGATTGGGGCAACAAGGAGGCCGTTTGGAGAGTGTAATTGGAGGAGCCTTGGATGCAGATGGCGGGAGGCGTGCTGGTGGCGTGTGGTGGTGGACGGTGGGTGGTGGATGGGCGGGTGTGTGGTGGATGTGGCTTCGGCATCTTCAAATGCTACCACCGCCGTTAGTTCATCTCGTGAAATTTGGCATGGAGGTCAACGCCGTACTCGTATGAGCAGCCATCGAGCAGGCTCTGGTCTGGGTCTCTAGGGCTCTCTCCCCGAGGACAATTAACCCGACAGTGGCGGGCCTCACATAGTGTCGATGCTAGCGCGCCCCAGGAGGCCAGCCTAGCCAGGCGCGTGGCGCAATGGTCTGACAGTGACGGGCGCCGATCGTCGGGTTTGTGGCTTCTGTGCGCAGGTGAGGCACCTGGTGATTTCTCCTCCCTTCTGAGCTCTCCCTGCGTCTGGTGAAGAAACCATCAAATCAAAGCGCGGAGGTGACGTCCGCGGTGGGGATACATGCAGACATTTCTCTCCCCTTGGCAAGGTAGGTGGCAATTCATATTAGTAGTACTCAATAGTATCTGCCCTTGCGGAGCCTCATCATGCTATCACCGTCCAGCGATGCACGGGTTGCACGCATCGAAAGCGGTCGCCGACAGTCGGATAGCCGAGAAGGGGCGGGAGCCACGGCTTTTGTATTCGTAAGCGACGTGCATCCTGGAACGCAACGACTGGACTGTTGGCTTGCAATGATCGGCGGCGGACCAGCAGCCATGCGTGCGTGCGCGTGCGTGCGACGGCACAAACAGAGACTGTGCCGTGCATAAAAGACCTGCGACATCACGGGCGCACAGCACAAAAGCCTTTGTACGACCGTGGGACCGCAGGACCGTGGGACCGTGGGACCAACAGTATGATGAGTCCAACTGTCCAGGAGATGCCGAGTGCCGTTCTTCGCCAACTGTTACTCACCTTCGGCACCTGGGCGCCCCCGGGGTCCCGACGATCTGCAAATGGCATCCTCAAAGGGCTCACTCCTCAGAGTCAGAACTGAACCTCTTGAGGGGAGAGGGAGGGGCCGGCGCTTCGGACGCCTGGAACAATCCGAGGGTTCGCCCTCGACGCTCGTGCTTGCACAAGTACGAGTATCCTAGTACTAATCAGCCACGAGAGCCTCTCCTCTCGCTGAAGACAGCGATGGTTTTCGTATGCGGAACACCGTCAGCGTCTGCATTGCATCCCTTTCCGTGCTGCTGCTGCTGCTGCTGGCGCTAGCGGGGCCGAGGAATGAGGATGGAGATTGGACAAAGAGGAGAATTTAGACTTCGGACGGCCCGGATAGACTGCACAATGTATCTCCTGGGGAACTTGGGAGGCGGAAACGCGATTGAAACATTGGCCATATTGACACATTGACGCACAAAGGATCATTCAAGGGGCATGTGATGAGCCCATGCAACGCCCAAGAGTCGCACAGCGATACCCAGCCGACGGTCCAAGGAGCAGTCGATCAATCCGAAACGGACGGCTCTGAGATGGTGATGGATGGGTGATTTCATCTTGTCCCTGGCTCCCTAGCTCGGTACGGAGCGCCTACCTCTATTATTCTTGAGAGGCTAATCTAGCTCGACGCGATTTACCCCAAGTCTCTTTGTTTAGAATGCCCTTATTCTTTGATCCCACGCAAAATCCCACCACTGCCACTCCTGACAATGGCCTCCTTTCTCCTCGTATTCCATCAATCCATAGCCGTATTTCCCGTTTGATTGTGTTGCGATGCTCGGTCAAGTGGAGCGCCCAGGCCCAAGTGACGACAAGCGTCTTGGACAGGGGGGTCTTGGTGCCGCTGGCTGCAGAGATTCCAGGGCATCCAAACATTTTCAGGGCATCATCCCAGCCCATCCCTGCCCATCTCGGCCAAGCCAGTTGGCTCCTGCCCCCTGCAAGGCCCCTCAATATCCCGTCCTGGACAACTCGCCTACTGGCCCACGCGCCCGCAGGTACTTTGAGTCACTGCGAACTCCCGCTGTGAGTCGAGGTACCTCAGCTGGCCCGCGAATGGATGGTGGAATTGCGCTCACTGGCAGCTCAGGCAAGTGCGGCCGGCCAGCCTGGGTTCCATCCTTCCGCTTGTTGGGCATGCCCATCTCCCAATCTCTGCCCTGCTGCCTCCCGTGAGTCCCGTCTGCGACTTCCTTTTCTTTTCTCCTCACAGTCACTGCCAGGCTGTCCAACCTCCTCCTAATCCTAATCCTCATCCTCCTTCGCCACCACCTCGCTTCCTCTTTCTTCACTATTCCTGGGAGCACACACGGCCTTTTTTTGTGTTTGGCCTGTTTTTTGGAGCCTTCGACTTCTTTCATTGTGCCCTTTGTGCTGTTGTCTCTCAGCCGTGGTGGCGCTGACCCCATAGTCCCCATTCACGACGACGCTTGCATCCGAACCACACGCATTCCAGCCTCCGAGCATCTCTCCTACACCCTCATCTATTTCACCTCTGCCCCTGGCAACGATCAGATTCGTTAATCTACTGAGCGAAACCGACATACCTCCGCATCCTTCCTTGGCCGTCCGCAGCATTCCAGCATTCCGGCATTTCTCGACGCTCTCGTCGTTGCTACCTGTTGCCGAGCGCCATCTCTTCCACGTCCGGCACTAAGCATCTCCCAGCTGCTAAGACGCGATCTCCACGATAGCCGCACTCGCAGCAGTTTCGAGTCGGCCATAGCAACGGGGTCCACGATCCCCTCGGCTGCCGACGACTGTGGCCTCTTCACACCCTACACAGTTCACTTCGCCGCTCGTTGTAGGACTCGTCCTACCCTCCAACCCCCGTCGAAATCACCCTCGGTACCAACGCCTTCACCTTGGTGATTGCGACGCTCTCAGAAATACCTGGAGAGTTGATCGTGGCATGACTTTGGCACTGCAAGATTAACTTTTACGTTGAGCATCTTGTGCTGTCGAAGGACTAAATCTGCCTCACCTATCAACTCTTTACAGAACTCAGTTTCCTATATCTCACCATGGCTTCATCGACATGGGAGGGCGCCGGCCGCCTCGGTGCCGCACTCCTCTTGACAATCAGTGCGATCGCTCCTGTTGTTGCCTCGGTGGAATTGGACCTGTGTGCCTCGTTCAACACTGCCTCCATGGCTAGAAGTACGCTCTATCCCCCCTGCGCTCTTAATTGGGGCTTCTGCCAGCACATTACTAACCGCGCCCAGATGTTAGCATCTACCAGACCAACGGTCTCTGCTCCGACTACTGCAGAGCTGACTACGCCTGGTCAATTACTCAAGACGAGGGCTGTTGGTGCTCCAACTTCACCCCCTCCAAGTCGAGCCAGGTCGACTTGACCAAGTGCAACATTAACTGCCCAGCGTATCCCGACGAGAAGTGCGGCGGGCGTGGTGGTTTGTATGGCTATGTCGAGCTCAAACTCCAGCTCCCCGAGGGGACCAAAGGACCCGAATCTGCAACAACGGTAAGTTGTACCCAGCTGACACTTTGCCACGTTATTATGCCTGCCTTCTTTGAATTGATGTATTCCACGCGCCTGATGATGCTCATCTGCCACCCGCCCATGCCCATCCACTCCAATCACTGCAACCCAGGGGCAAGTGCCCTCCAGCTATTGTCTTGTTTATTGCCATTGTTGTTTGCCATGCTGTTTGTTGTTCCAGACAGTGAGTGTGGCTAAGAGTGGTGCGTGCAGAGCGGCGAGGTATCATCAACAGCGGAGTCTTCCATCACCACCACCAAAGTCAGTTCTCAGCCGAGTTCTGACTCATCTGTATGGCCCATCCATTATCTCTCGACTCCCGCCGAGTCCTCGATTAAACATGATTGACATGTTCGTGTTTGTCACTGGTTCCGGACGCTAACTTCTGATTTTTCTTGTCTAGACGAAAGATGATCCCTCATCAACCTCGTTGGTACAGACGTTCACGACCGATGGCACGGTCAAGACGGTTACCGTTGTTCCTACCGGAGCAGATGATGCTGAAGACGGCGGAAGCGATGAAGGGGGCGGTGGTGGCCTAGGAACAGGCCCTATAGTTGGAATCGTCATTGGTGTAGTTGGTGCCTTTCTCATCGCTGGTGGCGCCGCCCTCTTCTGGTTCTTCAAGCGCCGGAAGCGCAACCAGGAGGATTACCAGGACGACCCCAGTGCACGAGGCAACTCATCTGATAGGATGGGTTCGGGTCGCCCGGAAATGAGCATGGGAGGTGGTGTTTCTCCCAACTCGGGCATGGGCAGCAGCAATCGCAACAGTGCGCTAGCCATTGATCCGCGCATGGATCCCTTCAAGCAGGGTCTGTACATGCGCAACAATGGCAGCCAAGAGAGTATCGGCACCCTGCGTGACGACCACGACTACTCAAGGCGGATCCAGCAACCCAAGGTCTTGCGAGCGACGAATCCGGATCCCGATAATGACAATTGAAAAGCTCCCAGCACGAGCTCTTATCATTTCCTTGTTTCTTTGGATGGTTCCTAGATGGTTCGGTATCATGACGAACACGAATTTGAGCCTGTCTCCTGGACAGACTCCTGTGAAATTTCACTTTGCATTTCCAAGATACCAGGCTGGCGTTTGCATTTTCGAAAGACTTGGCGACACCACTCGCATTTCGATGAAGGGGAAAGAACGCCGCGACGCCCTCAAGGGAACAAGGGCACCGCGATCTGGGTCGAGCTTATAGCGACACATTACATACATTACAAGCATCTGGGCGGAAAAGGAGGAGAAACGAAAATCCGTGATATTTCTCCTGCACCTGTGGTTATTTCGTCATTCCGGCTATATACGCGTGGTTCTCGGACCAGAAAGGTTCTGTCTGCCGAAAGACAAGGCAGTCAACCGGTCTGAGAATCCGTGAGGGAGTCAAAGCAACAATTTTACTGTCTCTTCTTTGCAGATATACAATGCCTTTACATGTTTCTTTGGCTTCATCTCGCCTCATCCTATGTATCTAATCTAAACAAATGCGGGACGATGCGTTAGGAACCTTCTGAGGCTAGAATAATTTTTGAAGCGCGCATAGCGTCCTGCATTTAATTAATTAATAAGATTGCGCAAACGTTTCGCTTGTTTCACAATGTCTCCCTCTTCCTGGGAGGACGTGCAATCAATCATCCATGCTTGTGGTTCACTGGGGCAAGACATGCATTGCAGCACTGGAAACATGGCTTGGCCGGATGGGGGCACCATGGAGGGATGTGTCCCATTCATGTCATGACGATGCGCACTGAGCGCTTCTTGTCTACAATTCAAAATAATCATATCTGATGTCGTGCTAACGCCTTGTCGTTTCTTACTACTTCTCATCTCCTCAACTCCTTCCATCTCAACGACGCACCTGTCGGGACAATGAACTCAAAAGTGCTACCCTGAACTCCAAACGACCGTGCTCATGTGTTATGATACAGATAATGGTACACGGCAGACGTAGGAAGCCATTTATTGTTTGTGGCTGTGACCCTGGACTCTGGCTTGACTGATTGCAAAGTGACGAAGCCAAAGTCGCGGAGGGGTGTAGTAGACTGTCCGCAAGGGGGGACGTGGGGGAAAAAGGTCATTGCAATAGTGTAAGGTGGATGATGGATGTGTTTGAATCAATGTGACCGAAACGTCCGTGATGCCCGCGGAACCGAAATGGCCTCGTCGATACCGGTTGGAAAACAGATTCTCGTCTTAATGGTATTCCTCATTGTACAGGTGACTTTGTGACTCCAAAAGCAAATGTGTGTGTGTGTGTCTGGCGCGTTGCTTCTTGCGCTCTGATGATACTCGAACAATCGTACTCGTACGTCCTCGCTTTCCGTTGCGACTCGTCTTCGTTCGCTGTCGCGTCCTCGCATTTCCTTCACCTTGTGGACCACTATCCCATCATCGCGCTTCCGGCTTGGACGGCATACCCCTATCGTCGCTGTCGCTTTTCGCGCTCATTTCCTTGGCCTCCCGTTCCGTCCTCGCTTCTCCTCTTCCGACCACGATCTTCTCTTCGCTCCTCCGGGCGGGGTCCCCCCTCTCTAGGAGGTCCTCTGCTCCCTCTCCCGCTAGAGCTCCAATCTTCACCATGCTTGGACTGGGTGCCATCGCCGCGGTGTCTACCTTCTCGTCCTGCTGTCGACTCGCGCCCTCCAGGCGGAGGAGGAGGCATGGATTCCTTAATCCCAGTTCGGCCTGACCTGCGTGACTCACGCTCCTCGGTGCCGGCGCCGGACCTCCGATCTCGATATTCACGGTGCTCCTTGCCCTCCTTTTCGCGGGTTTGACTACGTTCACGATCGCGCTCGCGGCTGCTACGGCGGGACGACCTGCTGGGTCGGTCTGACCGGCTCTCACGATCTCGACGGCCGCGCTCATGTTCATCTCTCGAGCCCTCCTCGCCATTGGAGGGTCCCTTGCTTGCAGACTCATGGCGCATCGGATCAGGCCGTTCCGAGCCGGGTGTCGAGACAGGAGACCCGCCCGTGAGCACCTGCACGTCCGAGTTACCTAGCATGGTTCGCGGCTGGTTCCTGCGAGAGCTGCTGCGGCCTTGGTCCGGCTTGTTGGCTTGTAGCATGTTGTTAATTCCGGCTAGTTGCCTCCTGCTTCCGCCTGCCCTGCCTCGCTCGGGGCCTCCTGGCGCTGGTGTGCTCGGCATGATACCGGGGCTCGCTCTGGGGTCGTTCCTTGGCCTGTCGGGAGTCGCTGTTGATGGCATCGGCTGCCGCCCGTCGCCGTGTGGGGGAAGGCCTCCTGGTGGCGGGGGAGGTGGCGGTGGAGTATGAGAAGCGTTGCCACTGCCCAACTGCGCCAGGCGGTCAGGGTGCACCCCTGGCCCCGGCGGCGGCGTGTCTTGGCTAGCATTGAAGTTTCTCATCCGTTCTGCGTGCACCGGACCGGCTGATCCTGGCGTTGAAGGTCCAGTGGGAGGCTCGTATCCACGACGTCCACCGTGGCGTCCAGAGGGCCCTGTGGGAGGCTGCCTCTCGGGCGATGGTGGCCGCTGTTGATTCTGCGCTCCATATCGAGTGTCTGGGCCAGTCGGAATGGGCCCGTGGCTCATATGGCTACCGTGGCCACCTCTGGCGCCACGTCCGCGCCCACGCGGACCAGATGGAATGTCGGTGCCAATCGACTGAATGGGATTGAGACGGCCGTAGTTCTGATCCTCGTACTGTGCACGGTAGTCGTACTCCTGGCCGCGAGAAACTGGACGAGGGAAGCCTGGTGGTTCTCTGGCCTTATCAGCGGGTCCCCTTGCAGGATCCCTCTCCATCGGTCTGTCTCCTCGGAAGGTGCCCGGAGGCGAGCGCTCCCGAGGCCGTCCAGGCGGTCGATTGTCTCCTGGGTGAGGGCGTGGCAGTCTGTCATCGTGACCGGGTTCGGGCTGTGGATGCTCATGCTCAAAGCGCCCGCTAGCTCGTCGAGGGGAGTGAGCCCTTGGACCCCGATCTCGTGCCTCATCTCTTGGTAGGCGGCCTGGTGCGCTGTCGCCAGTGTCGCCAATCAAAGCCGCTCTTGCAGGATTGACATTGACCATGGCGTCATTTTGTGGCTGCCGGCGGCCCCTAGTAGAAGGATCCGTTTCATGTGCGCGTGGTGGCCTGTCCGGTCCTTCTTGGCGGAAGAGGGCGGCTCGCTCGGGGTTCATGGACGGTTCCTGAGCTGGTGCAGATGGCTGCGCTGGGGGAACTGGATGTTCACTGGATGGCTCAAGGGTTCTACCACCACGTGCGTCCCGATGGGGCCTCTCCCTTTCATGGCCACCATGACGTGGGGGCAGCAGCTCGGCGCGATTCGGATCGCGTGAGCTATCCGCTGCGCGGCGATCAGCGTACTCACGGCCTCCCCCGTTCCATTCTGTATCTCCATGCCAGCCCTCCCGGGGATCACGACGCTCTCTTGGGTCACGTGTCTCATGGGCATCCCGGGGCTCACGGGGGTCACCACGCGGGGCTCGAGGGTCCCGAGGGTCCCGAGGGTCCCTTGGCTCCCGGCGATCATGAGGTCGTGGCTGGCCATGGGGATGTCTCTCCGAGTAGTGTCCCGGAATGGGCACATCGGGTCGACTTGGAAGATTGAGCGGTGGGCGGTCAGGTAAATGGTTGGCCCGAGGATCGCCCTTGAAGCTACCGCTTGGACCTTGACCAGCCTTGGGGGTTGCCGACCGCGTGGGAATGGAATTTGGTGTCCCTTCTTTCCTCGCGGTCTCCCGTGCAGAACCTGATGGTTTGAGTGGCAGGGCCTCTGCAGGGGTGCCTTCGCCTGACCGCAGCTTGTTCTCTGGTAGCTTTGGTCTAGCACTGTCCTGGACTTCGCCGTCCTCTGCTTCCACACCAGACTGCCTCCTCGAGTCGAACCTGACAGGACATTAGTTTCCGAGAATGGGGTTGGAGTTGGCAGTACTAACTTGGAAGCCTGTGGCTTGAAGTCTGCTGCCGTAGGGCGTAGATCCGACTTTTCGGTTGTCTTCTGTGCGCCAGCCTGGGAATCGTTAGCTTGGTAGGTTTCGAGAGGTTGGGTTCTGGCACGTACTGCGTTCGACCGGAAAGCTTGCACCATCATCCACTTCGACTTCCTCCTCTGCAACTCTGACATTGCTCCCTGGGCGGCCACCGACAAATCCACTCGGTGGCCCTCCCCGCCTTCAGTGGCCACCTTCGAAGCGGCCTCCTTCCTGCTGATGTTTTGCAACTGCGCCGAGAATTGGTTGCCCATAAAATCGACGGCAGGGAAGACATCCAAGACACACTTGAGCACCGTGATGGCGTTACGAATATGCATCCACTCCGTGCCGCCCAGGCAGGACTTGATGGCCGTGTTCAGGTTCTTATGCCAGCCGAACAGCATGTCCTTGAATTGGGTGTGCTCAACAAAGGTCTGCGGCTTTCCAGTCTCGTCCACAGTCAAGGCAAAGCCCAGGCGTGGTTGATCTGCAGAACCCTTGCCCTCCTTGTCGTAGGCTCCAAGACGTGGTTGGTCTTTAGTGGCCTTGTCTGTTGGCAACGGGTCGTTCTTGTGCCATCGTGACAAGTCCTCAAGAAGAAGCTTCAAAAACCGACCCACATTTTCGGCTTCTCGAACCGATGATGTGAAGATTAGGACACGCAGGCGGTTGGCGTTGAAAAGCCTATTGCATAGAGACATGAACTTGAATCCTGGGACGTTCCACTCGTGCAGCGACTTGATAAATCTGTAGGTGTACTCGGCGTCCGCTGGTGAGACAAGGATTCGAGGCAGAAAGCAGTTCTCCAGTAGAGCATCGGCGATGCGCTCTGGGCTGGGCCTAGGCTCTGGGAAGGCAGTCTGGAACTGCTTGGACAGGTGAAACTTCCACTTCGCCTGGCGTAGCGTATGCTCGCTGCGCTCCTCGGATAGATCGATCTGGAGCTGCATAAGCTCCTTTCTCTTGTCCATCTTGCGTTCCTGTGCTCGTCGACTCATGTCGGACCGGTCACGGGCGACGGCTGCTTCTTCGGTCTTGAGACGACCGGTCTCCTGTCGGTACATCTTCTCGGGGCAGAACAGGTCGCCCAATTGGAGCGCCCAGAAAGTGACGTAAAGCTCGGGCGTAATCGTCTCCCAAACTTCGGATGGCATGGTATCCTGGACCGATTCCACAATGGGGTTGAGTGCGGCACGAATGAGGGAAGGGTCGTCAGATTTCTGATTCGGCGTTAGTCTTGGCTGAGGGTAATATGGCTTAGAATGAAGGCATACCGGAACATCAGTCGCTTCGGGCTCCTTAGATGGCATTTCGGGAGTGCCGTTGACAGCGTTAGACTCTGACATTGCCGCATCTCCGTCCTTATCAATATCCGTTGAGACTGCGGGCTTATCTGCTGCCTCTTTTGACTTGGCTGCTTCCTTTGCCTTCCATGGAAACATGCGGTGGGATAAACTTGCCCGTCCGATGAGGAACGCAAGGCTGGCAGAGAGTCCGTATGTGGTGAGGAGCTCTGATATCGACGGCACAAGACTATCAAAGGTTGCAGGATCCACATTGCTCCAGACGAAATCTAGATACTGAATGAGAATCCTGTGAGACTCGTCAACAATAGACGAGAGGAATTTGATGTGCGCCTCATCTTCGTCGACCTTGAAGAGAGCAGCTTGGCGGTATTGGGCTAGGTTGAGCAGAAGCTGGGACGCGAGGTCTGTATCTGTGAGGGCCTTGATGAGGCGTTGGGAGCTCCTGATATTCTCAAAGCGCTTGTCTTGGCCTCTGATCAGAGTCTGCCGGCGGAGGCACTCCCCTCCCGCCATGGAGAGGATTTGCTGATCTGTGAAGTCTGAGGAGTCGACAATGCCGCCCATCGACGAGATGAACTCCTTCAGAATAATCAGATCCGTGGAATTTCCACCAACTAGCTGTTCGTTCACATAGTAGAGAACCGGGACTGGGGTGAGGTTCGAATACCGACGGAAGACCTTGCCGACGAATCGAGACAGAGCTTGGAGCCACTTGCTGGTTGTTAGGGCGTGGTCCGCTTGGGTACGGCTCCGTGACTTTCCGAGCGAGTTCAGTAGGGACCAAACAAGGACGTCGTAGGACATGTCGGTGAAGTACTTGGCACACTCGACGAAAGCCTCAATCAAATTGGGATACGATTCGAGCTGTTCGAAAGCGACGCTGAAGACGACTCCAGGTGACGAGTAGGAGGTCTTTGCCAAGCGCTTCGCCATCTCACCCAGATTGGTGAGAGAGACTCGCTTCATGGTTGCGCGGGTCTCGGATCGGGCGCGGGCAAAGGCCGCTTTCATGGCAGGCAGTCGGGAAATCTGGCCCTCGAACCATTCTGCGTACAGAGCAAACCGAACAGTGGTGGGATAGCGCCGCAAGAGGCTCCAAACAGCGTCGACAGTCGAAGCATTTGCCTTGGTGTGGCTCAATGCGGGTAGCAAAAGCCTCTTCAAGAGTTCTCTCCAACGAGACATGTTGTGCTCGGATGGATCTTCGTTGAGACTCTTGGAGCCAATGGTGGCTAATTTCGCTACTAAGGGAGCGTCGCGGCCGATGTTGACACCGGAGATATTGAGGAATGTGTCACACAAGGTGAAAATGTCGTCGACTGTCTGGCAAACAGGGATATTGTCCGTCCAGTCATCCCAATAGTACCGATAATCCTGATTATCGTTGTGATCGTTCTTATCCGCAGTGGGCCACTTGAGGATCTTCTTTGTCGTCATGCGGATGAGTCTCACGTTACCCTTGGGTAGCCCAGACTGATCAAGAGCGGAGATGTTCTTCATGGGGCACTCCGTAGGCTTGGTAACCGTTGGACGAGCTTCGTCGTAGACCTTGCTCAATGAGACGTGGAGGATGCGATGGATAGCGTCCAGCACATCGGGAAACACGTCTGGGATCCAGGGGAACCGGCCTAGGATGAATAACGACTCTGGAAGTGCACCGACCGTGAGAAGCTGGAGAAGAAGGGAGACCTTTTGCTCATGCGGCTCATCCTCTTTTTTTTCGGACTTCTCTTGTGCCTCCTTCTTCTCGGCTTCGATTTTCTTTGGGGGCTCCTTCCGGGATGTGGCCATGGCATTCGGGTTGTCATCCTCTCCTTGGGGAAGTTCTCCTGCCATCAGCAGGGCGTTCATCTGCCCGCCGCGGGATTTGCGCTCGGCCTCTTCAATTTCCTTCGTTTTCTTCTCGCGAACCTTTTCCATGTTCTCATCGTCCGGCGATAGGTGCGGGTAGAGGTCTGGAAGGGAAATGAATCCGATCTTGATGAGCAGGGCAGCAAGATAGAGAAGATTGGCGGGTAGGACATCGGTTGGATCCCGGTTCTTGGAGTAGTAAAATAGAAGCTTGAAGCCGAGGAGGTGCGCGGCGACTCGGTTGCCGCTGGGTGGGACAGTCTTTGTGACATCCATCCATTGCCTCTCCGCGGCTGCCATTGCCTCGGAGAGATCGTTGTCGTTGGTAAGCGCTGTGTCGGAAGATGATGCCGTTAATCGTCTACCGCCAAGTTCGAAGAAAGCACCCAGGCGGATTTCCCGAGCTCTGTCCCAGAACGCGACGTCTCGGGCAATTTTGTTGCGGGCGTTGACCGCTTCATCCTCTTCAGATGTCACCCATTGGGGGTATCCGGGCGTTGCCCAGGTGGGCAGCCCGCCAATGAAGGTATATTCAGACACCTTCACAGTACTCCGTGGCCACCAGGAGCTGACTCGCAGAAACTTGACAAGAAACTTAAACTGTTTGACAAGGACGGAGGCCGCAATGTCCAGGGTGACGTCAAGAACCCTGCCCACGTCGAGATCAAAGGTACCGATGAGAGCTTTGACCCTCTCAAAGGTTTCCTGTGGTACCTCTGGGTGTAGATTTTCGCTGGTCATGTAAAGCTCCGTGATGAGCTTTGAGTAGCCCTCAGTCTCTTCGCGTAGAAGATTGTAGTTTGCTTGACGGTAAAGCAGGTTTGTTGCCTGACGAACGCCAATCTTGACGAAATTGTCGCGGATCAACCCAAGTTGCTGGAGCACAGGCGCCTCCAGAACTTGGCGCATCAGGGCGACGGATACGCCCGTCTCTTGGAGAAAGGTTTGCAGAGAGGGCTGGAATTGGTTCGATCCAACGTCCAGGACAAGAGACAGGGAGTCAAGGAGCAGGGAATGCGGCTCAAAGAAAGTATCCCCGCTCCCACCGGTGACCTCGTCACCCAGTATCTCCTTCACACAGGCTCCGGCATCCTTGGGGTCCAACCTCCTCTCGATAACAGCGTTAATGAACTCTTGAAAGACGTTAGACAGCTCCGTGATATCCATGTCGTCGCGAGACTGGCAGCCGTGAGCCACTATCTCACTTCGACCCCCCTCGGTCCAGGCCCGCAGCTTCTCGTCCGTTAGGTGATCGTAGTGCCGTTCGGACTGGACGGGGCCGTTTAACGGGGGTGCCACTGTTGTCGGGGGCCTTATAGCTGATAATTGCTGCGACGGCGTCGGTGTGGGAGCCGCGGTAGACGGTTGAGAAGCCATGCCTTGTGAACTCGAATTCTTCCGTTGGCGTGTCGGGGAGCCGTTTTGTGCCTGGTTGGGACCACCTCGGGTCGCAGATGATTCTCTCCTATTGATCCCACCTCGCTGCCCACCTCTTCCACGACCTCTTCCGCCACCTTCGTCTCTATCATGCTGACCGAGGGACGTGTCGCCTGGGCGATGGGGCGAAGGCCGACCGGTGTCGCTGGAGGACCGCTCGGGCCGCTTGCGTTTCGGAGGCATTGCTCGCGAAAGATCCTTTGAGCTCGCTATATCATTTGATGGAGTTGGGGAAGAGCTTTGTGGAGGGAAAGCGGTTGTGTCGGATTATCGCGTGGGTTCTCGACAGCTGAGGAGCTTGTCAGCTGCTAGACAGTCATGGTGGGGATATAATAGTTGGCCATCGTACCGACGAGAAAAGTGCGGTTTGGGCGTCGAAAAGAGTTTGATGAGAGGTGACCGAAGGTTTGTCAACAAGTGACCAAAAGGGTCGGCTGTGCTGCCTGGGCGCCCGGAGGTGGGCTCGGGCGTTTGCTTGTTGGGCAAGCAAGGGACCAAGAGCGATTGGGACACGATGAACGGAAAGAAGACAAAGAAAATATGGCACCCCCACGTCGGCGAAGGGTTGTTGAGATGTTGGGTGTAGATGCCCAAACGCCGCGGTGCTATTTGCAGCTGGTGGAAACGCGGTTGAGATGGGGTTGGCGATGATCGCGCGTCGGCCAGCCTGCGATGAGCTTCAGTTGGAGCAAAAATGAAGCCTGGGGAATCACGCTTGGCATGCGATTACATAAGGCACGTCGACGACTGTCCGCCGTGGCAGAAATTGTGGCTGAACAATGGAGATGTGGCGGTGGGTGTGAGTCCCTGATTACTCGTATCGCATCACAAGGATTCCACCTCAACTGATTGGGAAAGCCAATATGGGCCTCCAAATCTATCCTGGAGAATGTTCACAATTTGGTGCTGATACCTCATTTTCTCTCTCATTTTCTCTCTCATTTTGTCACCAACCATACGTGACCCTTTGCAGCTCCATCAATTTCTACTTGCACGACTGTCACAGGTGTGGCTGGACCACTTCGAGAATGTGCCGTTACGTGCCACCCAATCCGGTGCTGAGTCATTCGCCAAGTCGTCCGACAACCGGTACATGAGCACGTCATGAACTTTACCTACAACCGACTTTCATCATCTATCGTTACATTGAAAATATTGCCCCGAGCTGTCATTATCGTGGACGCCATTCCTCTGAAACAAGCTTTCACCCGTACGTCTTATTCGTGGCGGCTATCTACCTACTGTTGTTCTCACTTCGCCACACACTTGAGCCCAACCGTCATTCGTTATTTCCCCTTGCGGTTTAACATACGTCGTCACTCTGCGTCTCTGCAAAGGCTTCACCTTCGCCTGTTGAGGCGAGCCGAAATAGCCAACCATGGCCTCTGAGACGGCCACCAATGGCACCTCGGGCAACTTGACTTACAAATACGGTCAGTATATCCATTCATCATCTTACCCTTCTCCACGATCCCGCTCCCCCCGATATCGGAAACGTGTCACCACCCCCTTTCTAGAAGACCGGTGGCTGAATACCTGCAAGAAAGAACGCAATCACAGCCCGAGAACCCGTTCGTGGCTCTCATTCCCGAGCAGCAGATTGCCATCATCCCCGAGTTTACTCTCGAGTCGGGGATAGTGCTCTACAATGTCCCGGTAGCTTACACGACGAGAGGCAAGCTGTCCCCCAGCGGGGACAATGCCATGGTCATCTGCCACGCGCTCACTGGCAGTGCCGATGTGAGCGACTGGTGGGGTCCGCTCCTGGGAGGACCGGGTAAAGCCTTTGACGAGACTCGGTTCTTTATTGTTTGCATGAACAGCCTGGGCAGCCCCTATGGCACGGCCAGCCCGGTAACGGCCAAGGATGGCGACCCGTCCAAGGGCCGGTACGGGCCCGAGTTTCCTCTGACCACCATCAGAGATGATGTTAAGTAAGCCCCCCTAGCTTCTATTCCTTGGAATTGTGGTACTAATGAGAGACTAGCCTCCACAAGCTGCTGCTAGACGACCTCGGCGTGAAGCAGGTCGCCGCCGTGGTGGGCGGGTCTCTCGGCGGCATGTTTGTGCTGGAGTGGGCATACCTGGGCAAGGAGTACATCCGGAGCATCGTGCCCATCGCCACGTCCAGCCGGCACAGCGCCTGGGGCATCAGCTGGGGCGAGGCGCAGCGGCAGAGCATCTACGCGGACCCCAAGTACGACGACGGCTACTACCCGTTCGAGGACCCGCCGTCGACGGGGCTCGGCGCGGCGCGCATGTCGGCGCTCCTGACCTACCGCAGCCGCAACTCGTTCGAGTCCCGCTTCGGGCGCAACATCCCCGACCCGGCCAAGGTGCAGACCATCAGCGGGCGGCCGCGGCCGTCGACGCCGTCCGAGGCGCACTTCCACATCCACAACGACGGGCACATTGTCAAGCGGTCGGCGCTGTCGCGGACCAACAGCGAGCAGAACGTCGCGGGCGGCGGGACGGCGACGCCGGAGCAGAAGCAGGTGCTGTCGGCGGACCCGCAGTTCCACGGGCCGCAGAAGACGAGCCTGACGGGCGGCGACACGCTGCCGACGTCGACGTACTTCTCGGCGCAGTCGTACCTGCGGTACCAGGGGACCAAGTTTGTCAAGCGGTTCGACGGCAACTGCTACATTGCCATGACGCGCAAGCTGGACACGCACGACGTGTCGCGCAACCGTGCGGCGACCATCGGCGAGGGGCTGGCCATGATTGAGCAGCCGACGCTGGTGCTTGGGATTGAGAGCGACGGGCTGTTCACGTTTGCGGAGCAGGAGGAGATTGCGCAGCACATCAAGAATGCACGGCTGGAGCGCATCGACAGCCCCGAGGGCCACGACGCGTTCCTGCTGCAGTTTGAGCAGGTGAACCGCTACGTGCTGGGGTTCCTCCAGGAGGTTCTACCGGACATCATGGGCAAGGAGGGGGCGGCGCCGGAGGCGGCGTCGGTGGGCAAGATTACCAAGTCGAGCACGTTTGGCGAGGCCGAGGTGGAGGACATTACGGCGTGGTGAGAGGCACGGCGAGCTACTGGTTTCATATGCCTCGTATCGTATATGGATTTGATTTACTGGCATTGCATGACGGACACTGTCGCACCTACTCGTATTGAATAGCCTCTGGATGAGAATGAATGACTCGTCTTGCGCTGGGCCAGCCTGTCCAAGGGCGTCGTGGTGCGGAGGGTGACGGCCCCCTGGGCCTGTTCTGGAAGCTCTGGAGGTTCTGGAAGTTCTGGAAGTTCTGGAAGGTTGCCCAAAGCGGCAGCAGGGCGTCGTTTGTTGCTCATGCGGTGACCTGCCAGCCAATTGGAGCTGGCGATTTGCGAGATGCGAGATGCAGCTGCCCAAAGCGCGCGAGGGCTCAAACGTGGCACAGGGGTCGTTTGACCAAGTCGTCAGAGCCCAGCCTCTGTCAGCTCGTAGTCAGCCGGAGGGGGAACAAGCCCGAGTGGGCGTTGCCAGGCATTGCTCGTCATTAACATCTACATGCCAGCCTGAACCTCCGCAAGATCCCCAATCATGACTCCATGAGCATCCGAGGTCCTGGGTACTGCTGCAGGCGGCTGCAGGCGGCTGGGCCTCCTCTCCTCTCCCAGGCTCCCTCTTTTGGGACTCGTCACTGCTGGGGGAGCCGTGGGTTTGCGTGGGCTTGCGTGGGCTTGCGTGGGCTTCTGCTCGTTTGCCCTCTTTGGGCCGTGTCGCCGACGGCCGCCGCACGCTACGCCCCAAGCGGGAGGTGGCTGGCGGTTACCGGGCTTCGATTCGTTCCACCGTGGTTCTTAAAGGGTCATGATCGTTCATGGTTGTTACACACACTGGTGCCAGCACGGGAGTTTATCTGCCCTCTCGCGCCGCAATCTTGGCGAGGCCCTCTGGCGAGTCATAGTACCAGTATCCCGTAGGTTGAGTAATAGTAATGGCGTCTCGGTATTCCTACCTGTGACGGTCGGCCGTTACGTGATGGCAACTCCACCGCCGTGCCTGGGCGCCGCCTGCGAGACGGGACACGGGCAGAGACTGGGAGACTGAGAGACTGAGAGACTGAGAGACATGCAGCGAGAGACAGAGACACGCAGCTGGAGACAGGACGCGCAGGAGAGACACCGGCCTCATCATCCATGATCCATCATGGTCGCATCCACTATCCACCCACCCACTGCGAGCCCACACCGGCCCTGTCCTGCGACTCCTGCCAGCGTGCGACGGGGTCAGACGGTGGCCACTGAGTCTTGAGTCTTGACCGTGACCCGCTGCTGTACGTACAAGTAGTGCTCGTAGTTCTCGTAGTACTCGTAGTACATCCATGGCAGCATGGCCCATCCGTACATAATGCTGCTGGCACACATTACAGCACACATCTGGCACATTCAAAGTGCTGTTGCTCGTAGGACTGGAACCCAACCGCGCCTGTCTCAGACGGGCATCTGACAACCATCAACCATCAACCCATTGTCTCTTCATCTCCGCCATCTCCTCTCCCTGGCCCCTGCTCACGTCTGCTGCCCGTCGGCGACACGTCTACGAGTACGAGTAGAGCCTCAGCTCCCTCGCGACGCTTTCACTCATCGCCTGCCGGCCTAGCTAACTTGGAGCCTACGGTGCGCCGAGGCATCGTCGTCGACCCACCCCACGCCCTGTGTTCGACCCATGGTTCTTGGCCCGCGAGCTTCGCTTCAACTCGTACTGCTCGTACTGGACCTTCGCGTCTTGGCCCTCAGCCCTGCCTCTCGCCTGCGCTCCCGCTTGCGCCCTCACCCCTCAGAGGAAGCGGCGTGAAGGGCGAGCGACGACGACGACGACGACAGCATTCACCCCGGCACAGTAGCGGCGACAACGCCTCCTCGGCCGTCATCAATGTTGTCGCCGTGTGCCCCGGCATCACCATCACCACCTCAAACGCCCCCGAATCCCCAATTCCCCGAATCCCCGAATCCCCCCCCGTCGCCGCCATCACGGCCTCGCCCAACCGCCACCGCTTCTGGGGGAAGCCATGCCCGCCTCCGAAGACGAGATCCTGCCGCCGCCTGCCCAGCCCGTACTAGATCTCGACCGCACCCTGGGGGGCAACAAGGCCTTCCACAACTTCTACAATGACTTCTCCCACGTCGCCGACCCCAACCTGCGCCGCCGCCTCGCGCTCAACGAGATTGACAAGATCCCCTTTGGCCTCTACCGTGGGTTGCTTCCTGGGAACAGCTGATGCTGTCCCGAGCCCGGCTCGGCTGGTTGTATGCTGACATGGTGGTCTCCCTAGACGTGCGCGCCATCCTCGTCGCCGGCGTCGGCTTCTTCCTCGATTCCTACGACATCTTCGCCATCAACCTCATTGCTCCGCTGCTCGGCCTCGTCTTCTGGGGCGGCGGCAGCCTGGACGACGGCTACGGCGGCAACAATGGCTATCTGCCCGACCCCATCAACCAGGCGCTCAAGGCGTCGACCAGCGCGGGCATCATCATTGGCATGATTCTGTTTGGCTGGCTGGCCGAGTAAGAACCGCCATTCCATTGATTTTTTTTTTATTCTTTTCTTTTTAATTCTTTTCTTTTCTTGTGGATCAAGCAACTAACCAACACCGGTGGCAGTGCCTTTGGCCGGCGGCGCATGTACGGCGTGGAGCTGGCCATCATCATCTGGGCGACGCTCAGCTGCACCCTCGTGTCGTCCAGCCCTGGCATCAACTCGGCCGGGCTCATGATCTTCTGGCGCGTCATCCTGGGCGTGGGCGTGGGCGGCGACTACCCGCTCTCGTCCGTCATCACCGCCGAGTTCGCCCCGACGAGGTGGCGCGGTGCCATGGTGGGCGCCGTCTTCTCGATGCAGGGGCTGGGCCAGCTCATGGCCGCCATCGTCTCCCTCGTCATGGCCGTCGGCTTCGAGGACGCCTACCGCAACATCGCCGATGAGACACTGTGTGACTCAGCCTGCCGCCTCGCAGCCGACCGTTCTTGGCGCATCATTGTCGGCGTCGGCGCCATCCCCGCGTGTCTGGCCCTGTACTACCGCATCACCATCCCCGAGACGCCTCGCTACACCTTCGACGTGCGCCTGGACGTCGAGAAGGCCGATGCCGACATCCGCGCCTATGTCTCGAGCAAGACCTCTGGCGACGTCGACGTCGTCCAGGTCCCCACGAGCTACCGCCTGGCCGCGCCGTCCCTCAACGTGCCCCAGGCCTCGTGGAGCGACCTGGTCGCCTACTTTGGCCGGTGGAAGAACCTCAAGGTGCTCCTGGGGACATCCTTCTCGTGGTTCTTCCTCGACCTCGCCTTCTACGGGCTGGGCCTCAACACCACCATCGTGCTGCACGCCATCGGGTACGCCGACGGCGACTCCCTGTACGAGAAGCTGTACAACCAGTCGCTGGGCATGGTCATCCTGTCCTGCGCGGGCTCCATCCCCGGGTACTGGGCGGCCGTCTTCACCATCGACTCGTTCGGCCGCAAGCCGCTCCAGATCGGCGGCTTCGCCCTGCTCACCGTGCTCTTCGCCGTCATCGGCTTCCGGCTGCACCACCTGAGCGAGACGGCCCTGCTGGCGCTCTACGTGGTGGCGCAGTTCCTCTTCAACGCGGGGCCCAACACGACCACCTTCATCGTCGCCGGCGAGTGCTTCCCGACGCGCTACCGGTCCACGGGCCACGGCATCTCCGCCGCCATGGGCAAGCTGGGCGCCGTCGTCGCCCAGGTCATCAGCATCCCCATCCTCAAGAGGGGCTCCCCCGAGGGCTGCGAGGGCAACGACTGCTCGCCCTACCTGGACCACCTCCTGCAGCTCTTCGCCCTCTTCATGCTCCTCGGCACCCTGGCGTCGCTCCTCATCCCCGAGACCAAGGGCCTGACCCTGGAGGAGCTGTCGGGCGAGACGCGCACCTCGTACAACGCCGGCTGCAACGGCAGCATCAGCCTCGGCTCGCCGCGCCGCCGCCGCGCCTGGAACCCCTTTGGCGGCGGCCAGCCCGCCGGCTTCTTCTACCCGCACGAGCGCACGGCGTCCGTGTCCATCGGCAAGGGCGCGCCGTCGTCGCGCGCGGGCATCATGACGTCGCAGTCGTCCGTGGACGACGCCCAGCGCCGCCGGTCGCGCTTCTGGCGGAGGAGGCGGAGGGCGCGCAGGGAGAGCGACGCGACCAACGACATTGCCCTGCACGACCGCTCCTCGGCGTATGGCGGGAGCAGGCGGGGCCCGTTGAGCGAGACGACGAGTGGTGGTGGTGGTGGTGGTGCTGCCGCTGCTGCTGGTGCTGTGGAACCGGAACCCCAGGGCGAACCGGCGCCGGCATCGCGAAGACGGCAGAAGCAGAAGGAGAGGCAGCAGGAGCAGCCACCAGCTCAACAGGAACTGCCCCTCTGGGGAGCGGGCTGGGGCCGGGTAGATCGGGGGAGGCCGATGATACAGATGGACGAGGTACAGCTGCATGATGTGGGCTCCCTTCTGCGGTCCAGCTGAAACCACAGCACAACCAGCAGCGCATTTTTCACGGGTTGTTTTTTCTCCTCTCTCTAATTCCTTCATGGCATGCATGGGCGCGGGCAGGCATTCTGTTGTTCTACCTTTATACCTCTGGAGTTTTGTCTTTTTCCTCGGCGGGAGGCCACGGGCTTGCATGGGACAGAGGCGAGCGGTCACGAACGATACCACATAGACTTGGCATCATGCACAAAGACATGTACAAGACATGCGATGGCACTGCGATCATTAGCAGTGGCCGTGATATATGAGCGTAGACGAATGCGACATCATTATACTGCGTCACTTGTGTGCTATGTGAGATTGATCATGAGGATGCTGTGACGGCCGTTGATGAGAGTCTCTAGAGGGTGGTCAGCAACTTCATCGCCGGCGTAGATGTAGTATTACGGGAGCAAGACAAGTATCAGAAATGGAAGAGGGACACAGCAGTGATGGGACGCCAATTTGATTTCACTTCCCTCCCATTGCGGCAATTGTATTCAACCAATCGACCACATTTTGAAGCCCTCATGCTCCCAACCACGCGACCTACTTAGCCCCCGCCATATGGCTACCAATTGTACGCTGTAAACGAACCAACTCACCAGCGTGCACCATTCTAGTTTGTAGGGCTCATTCATGTATGGTAATAATCTTCCCAAGCAGCTTCCCGCGTCTCAGCAAGCTTCTCAGAGGTATGCTGCGCTGCTGTCACCTGAGGCCGTCATTGATAACGTCGCACGACGACAGAACGGAACGGTTCACCCGCCGCGACATTTCAACTGTTTTTTTTTTGGGTCTCCAAGTTGCGCCCTTCGGGTTTCATTTGAGTGCTTTCTGCACCGGGATTCAGCCAATTCCACTCCAGGGCCGCCTCGGGGCCGGCCTCGGAGGTCAGAGAGGAGCCGTCTCTCGGTGCTCCGGTGGCGCCGTCAAAATTGCCTGTTTAGGCAGTACAGAGAGACCCTCCTGGGCCTCGTCCCGGCCAGCCAGGCCCCAGAAACACGCGCGTTGCAGGCCTACCTCGGGTCTGTGATTGAGGAGAATTTACGAGTTTTGTTCATCCTCGCCTGCGGACAATGCGACAATCGATTGCTGGAGACTAGTAGTAGTATCGATACCCACACGGGCGTGCGGAGGTTAGGACGTCTCACGAGTCTTGGAGTGAGAGAGCTGTCTACATCCGCGGGATGAGGGTGTCATATCGCAATCACGGTAACTGCTGATTACAACGTGTTTGAAGTCTCCAAAATAGTACACTGCTTTGTTCGGTCTTGCTCCCTTGCTTTGCGCTCGGGGGGACACAACATCTGGGATGGTAGCACGAGCCTCTTTCGCAGGTCAGAGCTCACACGTGCCGTGCTAGCACAATCCGTTCCATCGCGCAAACCACCGCCCTGCGTTTTCATATACCTCGAACAATATTTAACCCCAATGTATTGTCCATCATGTCTGTCATGATGGAGCCGCGGTCCTGCCATGGTACAAAAAGGCTTTGGTCGACGAGCATGCCGATCCATCATGGCCACAGCAGTCCTTCGACGATCAACACACAAGAGACCAATTCCAAACACATGCAACTGATAAGATGGCCAATATTGCCTTTCTGATTCTTCTTGCTGCAAGCATCGCAAGCTCGTCCCCACTCCCCAGCGATGACATTGAAGTCAGCCCCCGTGGCTTTAGCGGATGCTATCCCTTGTGAGCCGTCTCTGGCCGATAGTCATTCCGCATCTCACGCTGATGCGCTACCAGCCAAAGTCCCCATTGCTGCGTCTCAACACTCTGCTCATGCAGGGACGGTAAGTAGGGCGAGAACCGGATGGTGCCATATCGCCGCACGCTGACTGACAAACAAACAGGCATGCTGTATCAGTTCAACAGAAAAGACCAGGAGGCGGGCGGCACTGGATGCAACCCGCCGTGGGGGGTATTGGGGGACAGCTTAAGCAGCATCAAGGGGTCCTGCTGCTGAGACGAGCACCACGAGTCGGAGGTGATTTTGGCCTTTGGTTATGTGCATTGTGCTAGCTGTAATCTTTGTCTATGTGTCTATCTATCATGCAGTAGTCAGACGAATTCCATTATATACGCCAAGACGTCAGAGTAAACTTTTGATAATGCTTACAGCCCAGTTCCTCTACAGCAGGTAAGCCACAGACCAAAGAAAACGCCCAACAGACGGCCTTATACCTTGAGGATAACCTTGTGCTTGGCGTCCTTCTCCTTCTCGTCGTTCCAGATGTTGATGTCCCACTTGGGCTTGTCTGTATGGTAGGTCAGTATTGACAGGTTCAATTTCAATCTAACAGCAGAGAGGGCTCGTCTTCTTACAGGTGGTGGGGATGTTGTAGCGCTGAGGGTTCTCGCCAACCTTGGCAACGGCCTTGATGGCGTCGTCGTCGAGCTCAATCTCCTGGAAGTTGGAGCGGATGCGGCTAGGGGTGACCGATTTGGGGATAACGCTGCGTCCACCGATCTGGGCCCAGGCAAGGATGACCTGGGCAGGGGTGACCTCGGTACCCTTGGCCTGGGTCAGGCGGTCGGCAATGGCCTTGATCTCGGGGGTGTTGATGAGGAGGGGGTAGCCGAAGCTGTTGTTGCCAAAGGCGGAGTAGGCAGTGATGTGGATGTTCTTCTTGTCGCAGTAGTCGAGGAGCTCGCCGCCAGGGAGTCTGGGGTGGCGCTCGATCTGGTTGACGGCGGGGACGACGCCGGTATCGTTGATGATAGTCTCGAGCTAAGGATGGTATTAGTTATGTTCTAGATTAAGTGCCAAGGTTAAGGGCCTGCTCACATGCTCGATGGTGAAGTTGGAGACACCAATGCTCCTGGCCTTGGACTTGGGCAGCTGGGTCATGGCTGGACAATGGTTAGCATGCATCCTTTAAGCCGCTTAGATATCCCAAACCGTACCCTTCCAGGTCTCGGACAGAGTGACGCCCTCATCAAGCTCAACCTCGCCCTCGGCTCCGGCCTTGAGGGGGAAGAGGCTCTCGCCGTTGGGGAAGGCGACGGGCCAGTGGATGAGGTAAAGCTAGAACCGCGCCTGTTAGCCATGGATTACCTTGGGTCGTGCAGGGAGCCAGGAGAGTGACGTACGTCGAGGTACTCGAGCTCGAGCTCGGCGAGGGTCTCGTCAAGGGCAGCCTCGACATTCTCGGGGCGGTGGCGGTTGTTCCATAGCTTGGAGGTGATAAAGATGTCCTCGCGCTTCAGGCCGGGGACCTCGCTGAGGGCCTGCTTGATGCCCTGGGCAACCTCCTTCTGGTTCTGGTAGATCTTGGCCAGATCGAGGTGGCGGTAGCCGGCCGTGAGGGCCTCGTAGACACCAGCACCGACCTCGCCGGGGGCAGCCTGCCAGGTGCCGTAGCCCAGAGTCGGGATCGTGTGGCCGGAGTTGAGGGTGGCGGTCTTGCCGAGAGACATTTTGGCGGATTTCTGGTGTATCGTGGGGATGGGGATGGGAACTGAGTTAGGTGGGAGAGGGGGAGAAGAGGGAGAATCACGTCGAAGAAATTTATTAGCACGACATGCCCAGGAGAGCAACATGGAAGCCTGTCGGTCGTTCTTGCCCCGCCATAGCGGCGACCATAACCTCCACGAGGAGGGGTAATGATACAATCTCCATTCCCACAATTCGCGATTTCGCGCGCCAATCGCTAGGCTCACGTCCAGGAGCGTTGCGGTAACTTACGGAGAGAGGCATAGCGTTGTGTGGGAGCTGCCCAAGACCCACGTCCTCTGGAGTTCTGGAGCACTGTCCTCCGTCACTCCGTGGCAAGACGGTGGGTTCGTGGCGCTGGTGGCCCTTTGCAAGCACCTCTTGAGCAATTGGGTTCGTGGGGGTCTGGTATCTCATGGTATCTTTCGGGCGTCCGGACACTGAAATCTCACATAGACTTAGACCAAAACACAGTTCAGCGTTCCAGGAGTTGATCAACACCCAATGACAGCCAGAAACCCCGCGTCACATCAGGGACCTCGCAGTTGGAAGAGGTAAAGAGCCTCAGGGTCTGCGACAACCAAAGTCCACAGAGTGGATGCGCTGGAGCAGTGTTTACGTCATTAGGTGCTACGTACCATGCATGATAACGAAAGCAACGTTCTCTCCACCACAGCGGCCAAAACGACCAAGGACTCTAGTATTATTCATTGGGTATCGCATATCATCATCCAATTTCTCGATCGTAGTAGTAGCATGTTGGCTGGTCCGGGCACGTTTATTTATAGCCAACGCAGCCTCAAGATGCCTGGCGCATTCATAACAACATGCATTGAGCTGTAGTAGTCCAAGCTGGTGCCATCAGGTACGCAGTCCCAAGTACTCGTACTCATCAATGTCTGGGCGCATCAACCAAGAGATCTCTGTCAACCCACGCGAAGCGACTCGTTGGCGCAAATGACTGCTCCGTGGGCACCACTTCCCGTGCCGGGGCCAAGGATGGGGCTTTATCCGAGACCTGATCGACACTTGTGATGAGACCTGACCACCACCACAACCAACCAGTCAACCACCAAAGTCGCCCAAGTTCAAAAGCTGGTAATTGGAGAAGCTGGTCATGCCATGGGGCAATCCACCCATATCTGGAAATATCGGGCCAAGCGATGCGGGGTGATGATGGGCAACAATGCTGTGCAGGAGGCACACGACTGCTTCGATGTTACGGGTATCGACGTTGAGGCGTCACAATCACTAACGTTTAGCCCGGCCAGCAAGGCGCATGGGGAGAGCTAAGTAAGACACCCATAATTAACTGGGAAATACCAGGGATGTGCCACCGTGTTGGTACTATGAGGTGTTGACTTCGTTATCCTCGCATGCCACATGGTGAGGCATTTTCATCGACTAGAATTGAGTTTGGGCGACTTCTGGATAAGTTCGAAGGGTTGAGACGGTAGAGTTCGAGGCTGCCCATGTCTCACTCAGTTGATGCACTGCCGGGACACGCGGAAGGCATCCAGGACTCAGGATTCGGGACCAACAAGGTCAGAGTCTCAGCCTCTTGAAAAATTTCAAAAATGCCGATTGGGGCCCTAGCATCCGGGGATCAAGAAGACAGGTTCAAGGCCGGTTGGCCTGCTCTCCGTGGGCGGGAGAATCTATGAATCATAGGCAAAGTTGTGGGTAAAGTGGTGGGAACATTTGCTGGGATACTGTCATGTCTACCTGATAAAGTAGCGTGCCGGACGGAGGTGGCAAGTTGGTTCCATGGAGGTGGGCGATGGGGGATGGTGATGAACCGATCGATGGGGGGGGATAATGGTGGGCGAGAGGTGTGAGATGGTGGCTGATTGGGGCCAGCGCTCTATCTAATCAATCTCTGAAGCCTGCTGCGTACGGGAAGGCGCCACGCAGGTGGCAGGCAACCGCCGGTAGGCAGTAGGTACGAGTAGTTCTAACTTTCAACCCTGGCAAGCTTCCCTCAACCACCTAGAAGGTGCGCCTCCTCCCACCAGCCTGCGCAAGCGCAGCCACCAGGCGGCGGTCCTCCCTCTTACTCCTCACAGCTGCCGCAGCGGATCAGGTTCCTGAGGGCTGAAGGTAAATCTTGTTGGCTCCCGAAAGGCAATCGGTAAGGGAATGATGGGCAGTACTAGAAGGTGCGGCCACCCACAGTGGCCGCCTCTGCCGGTGGCCGTTTCTTGCTTTGAGTTTTCATGCTTTTCATGCTCTTCATGCTTTGCATCCCCTCTCACTTCGCTGTTGGGCCTCGAGCAGTTGCTGAGCGTTGACGGCTGACCTTGGCATCCCTTTGTCGATGACCTCCTCCATCATCCCGAGCCCAGTATTGACTGCATCCTCATCCTCCCTATATACCCCCACAATACCTACACCATGGGCGACATCCAACCGGCGTTGACGACCCCAGACAGAGCGTCAGAGCTGGATCCCGAGAGAAAGTCGAAAGACGAGGAGAAGGAAGACATCGATGGCATTAATACCAGTGGCAGCGCCAGCCCCAACACCAACAACGCCGATGACGCCAGCGGCCGCGTCCATATCCCTGCTGCCGATGCCGTGCGCGATATCAAGTCACCTGGCGTTGTCCGTGTCGAGGCCATCGCCGCCGTCCTCACCCTGCCTGACCGCATTGTCATCTTCATTGGCGTCTTCCTTGTCGCCTACGCCTATGGTCTCGACAGCACCCTGCGCGTAGCATACCAGCCCAATGCTACTAGCTCGATGGGCAACCATTCCTTGACTGCGACCGTCAACATCATCAGGAACGTCATCGGTGCTGCTACACAGCCTACTGCAGGCAAGATTGCCGACGTCTTCGGTCGCGTCGAGCTCATCCTCGTCTCAATCTTCTTCTACGTCCTCGGCACCATTGTCGAGGCCGTTTCTCATGATGTTGCCTCTCTGGCAGTCGGCACCGCCATCTACCAAATCGGATACACTATCATGGTCCTCCTGGTCGAAGTCATCGTGGCCGATATAACATCGACTCGCGCCCGTCTCTTCTTCTCCTATATCCCCGCACTGCCGTTCCTCATCAACACGTGGGTTAGTGGCAACGTGGCGCAAGCAGTTCTCGCTGCCACCACCTGGCGCTGGGGCTATGGCATGTGGTGTATAATCTACCCCGTCTGCACTCTCCCACTCATCATTCCTCTCCTCCTCGTCTCCCGCCGTGCCAAGAAGAGAGGGCTCCTCGACAACCATCAGTCCTCGTTCCGCGCCCTCGGCGCGCGCAACTTCATCCTCCAGCTCTTCTGGCTGCTTGATATGATCGGCATCATCCTCCTCTGTGCCGTCTTCGCCCTCATACTTGTCCCCATGACCATCGCCGGCGGTCTCAGCACAAAATGGGGCACAGCCGAGATTATTGCCCCCGTCGTCGTCGGGATCCTGTGTATCCCTGCTTTCATTCTCTGGGAGCTTAGAGCCCCCCACCCCCTTGTTCCTTTCAGACTCATGAAGGATCGCAGCGTCTGGTCTCCGATCTGCATTGCCATCATGTTCAACTTTGCCTGGAATGTACAGGCAGACTATCTATACACGGTGCTCGTCGTCGCCTTTGACTTCAGCGTGTCGAGTGCCACCCGCATCACCAGCCTCTACTCGTTTTGCAGCACAATTGTCGGGCCTATTCTGGGCCTTATTGTTTACAAGGTCCGCCGCCTCAAATACTTTATTGTTGCCGGCACCACGCTTTTCATGGTGGCCTTCGGTCTTCTCATCAAGTTTAGGGGCAGCACGGGGGCCGAGAGCGGCCAGGTCGGGGTCGTTGCCGCACAGGTGGTGCTGGGCATTGCTGGTGGCATGTTCCCGTACCCTACACAGGCGTCCCTCCAGGTACAGCTCCAGCATGAGAATCTGGCTGTCATGACAGGCGTCTATCTCGCCGTCTATAACATTGGCGCCGCCTTTGGCAACACAGTATCCGGGGCTATCTGGACCCAGACGCTCCCCAAAATCCTCGAGAACCACCTTGCCGACGACGGTATTGCGTCTTCTGTTTATGCTAGTCCGCTCACAGAAGCTATAAAATACCCCATGGGCAGTCCAGAGCGCATCGGGATCGTTGGTGCCTACCGCCAGGCGAACCGACTCCTGGCAATCACCGCAATCTGTCTTTGCGTACCTCTAATAGGCTTTGCCATGGCCCTACGAAACCCTAGGCTCAATGATGAGCAGACCCTGGCCAAGGAGATTGAATCGGAGTCATCGGAGGAGCCGGAGACTGCCGAAGAGGAGGGTCGGTCGTAGGCGCGTTGGGTACTTTGCGTGTAACGTCCGTAGACCAGAAGGGGCAGACACTCGTATGTTTTTCCCGCCCGTCGCGGGGGTGGATGCACCATCACGATAACCTCATCAATACAGAAAGTTTGTACAATAGTTTTCTGCAGGTCTCCTGTTTCAGCCCCTCGCAGCTGTACAGCATCAATATCAGGGTCCGTTCCGATCAGTAACCAGGCGTGCTGTGCAGCTCGGGAGCGGCCGACGCGGTGTGACGGTGTTTCTTCACAAAGCCTATAATCGCACAAGAGCTCTAGCATGATCGCCACTCCTGGCCTGTGCTACTCGCCTTGTCCAAATTGGTCTTCAACAGGAACGAATTGTGTCTATTTTTAAGAAGCCGCGATTCTAGCAACGGGCCTAGAATTATGGATGATGAACGTCGGGTTTTAAACACAGCCCTGTCTGTATCACGGGCAGAGTTTGTTAGCCCACGCCCGTATATCAATCCTTAGAGCGCGGTCAACGAGGGCTGTCAGTTATTTCGTATAGCTCTCGGTTTTTCTTGGCGCTCAATGCTCATGTTAGCTCCAAGACTATCCGTAAGTAGCCCAAGTGATCGGCAAGGCACCGCGGGATGCGACGCTGAGGGACTGATGTCTTGGTGTTACCGAAGGAGCTTGTCCATCACAAGGAGTTTGCACGTGGCACTTTCTGAATCACTATATCGGGTATGGTATGCCATGCTCACGGATGAAAATGATATTTTCCAATTTCAAAGAGATGGCGGAACCCAAACCAACCCAGTCAGCACTTCACCGGTCGAATTCCCTTGGGCATCATCTAAGATTCGGACAGCTCTCTGTGATTAGTTGGCTCCCCTCTCGGAGGAACACGAGGATGCATAACATGGTGGGCAGTTACACCAATAATCTGTCGCATTTCATGACTCTCCCCTGGTGCGATTGGTTGCCGCTTAGAGAATCCTGTTGGCCAACACCGATGACCGCAGACCGACGATTCAGCTCACTGCGACCCGACGAGACTAGGCACAATTTGACGACTCTGATCACGTCTAATCACACGTTTGGGCAAGCCTTGGCTCGGATATTGACTCCAGCGATCGGGCACGGGGCATCGAGACCAGAACCCCGGGCGAATCGCGTGACGGGGTCGGCCCGCCCTGCATAAGCCCCTGTCGGGGCGGCAGCTTGGCTCGCGGCACTGGTCAGCGTAGCATTCTTCTGTTGATGATCGCCTCGTATTCAGACAGCTCTGGAAGGCGAGAGAGTTCTTATTAAGGAGCTGAAGACCCCCGTAGAGCTAGGTGGATATGCTTCTGCCTGGCAGCAACGCTGGCTAAGCACGCTCGTTCCCGACACACTCGCCATCAACTCATTTTCATTACCTAAATTTCACAGGATCCTCCCCAACATGCTGCTACAGCGTGCTAGCATGCTGGGTGCCCTGGCAATCCTTATGCCCCAGGTGTCGTCCAAAATCATCCCCCCGTATAGTGATTCCGGCATCCAGAAACGTCAGGACAGGCGATGCGGCGCCGAGGTCGGTAGGAGCTGTCCGGAAGGTCAATGCTGCTCGAGCGGAGGGTACTGATTCATTGACTGTATGGGATTTCTTTCGATAGCTAACATCCAAGCAGATGGTGCGGCGTGGGATACGAATTTTGCCGCGCCCCGATATGCCAGATCGAGTACGGGCCAGCCTGTGATGCCAACGTCCGTCCTGAGGGCCCAGACACGAGAAACACTTCCCGGGCACATGTCGGGGATATTCCATACGGAGAGGCCATCTACACGTGCAAGAAGGAGGGTGTCATTGCTCTGACGTTTGACGATGGGCCTTGGGAGTACACGGATCATCTGCTTGACATCCTCAAGGTGAGAAATGTTGCCTAGATATGACTTACGAAGACGCTTACACTGGGCCAGGAGTACGATGCCAAGGCCACCTTCTTCGTCGTCGGGCGCAACATGGGCAAAGGCGCCATCAACGACCCAGACACGCCCTGGCCACCCATCATCCGCCGCATGATCGACGAGGGCCACCAGATTGGGAGCCACACGTGGTCGCACCAGAAGCTGACCGAGATCAGCCCGGAGCAGTTCCAGAAGCAGATGCTCTTCAACGAGATCGCCCTGGCAGACCTCCTGGGGTACTTCCCGACGTACATGCGCCCGCCGCACTCGATGAGCAACGCCCAGACGGACAAGTGGCTGGCCGACCTGGGCTACCATATTACCTACTTTGATCTCAACACCCTAGGTTACGAGAACGAGAGCGCAGAACTCATACAGAACTCCAAGGACATCTGGGATGAGCGCGTCGAGGACCTGGACCCGGCGACCGAGAGCGTGCTAGAGATTGAACATGACCCGTTGTACCATACGGTCTATAACTTGACCGAGTATATGCTCGACTCGCTGTTCCGTAACAAATTCAAGTCGGTGACGGTGGGGGAGTGCCTGGGCGATCCCGAGGAGAATTGGTACAGACGGGTGTACTAATGGCTGGCACTGGTGTGTCCAATGTTGTCTTGAAATGGAAACTGGGAAATATGAAAAGGAGGAATAGGGGGAGTATTGGATGAGGAGTATTTCATAGATGCTACATTGGAATACTCTCCTATTAAACTCTCGAACTATGTACTTATCACCAATATGGCCCATGTCTACCGCCAACGACGCCGTATGAATGCTATGGGGACTACGTTACGCTGGGTCCAGCAAGCTCAAATGTACCCATATTGCCAGACTTCCCATATCCGAGGTGAAAACAATAAGTGCAACCTTGGTAAAGTCTAAGAAATTGGCCCGAATGGGCCGTCCAGCCCAACGCCAGCCTCGAAAGGCAAATTCAGCTATTTGCCCGTAGCCGCAACCTCCACCAGACAAGTAGCTCCATCTTTAATCTACAATTGTCAGGAAAATACATCCAGTAGATGGGTCTTTGTCCAGCCATGGATGTATCCAACCGTCGTCTCCCCGCCTTCCCTCCACACCCCACGACGAGGAGTAGGGTACAACATCGCCACGCCAAAGCAGAGGCAGAACCCAAGTATCGCCGACGCGTCAACACACACACTGGCAAAGCTATTAGCAGCTACACTGCCTCCACCGATTTTGTCAAACTCGGACCGGCCCACAGCTGCTCCGTCTACAACATTGTTCTGGCCAAACCTTGGAGTGCCACAATGCCCAGGGAACTCGACGCTAGTCGGAACAAAGCCACGGGCTATATCCAAAGCATCCCAAGATGGTGTTTAGATGACGACGCTTCTCACGGTTGACCTCGGGTCGTTGCCCCAGAGGATTGGAAAGATGTAAGGGGAGGAACAACGTACATAAATCAGTTCCGTCGACGCAGCTCGCGAATTAGAAGCTTTGAACCTCCCATCCCGTTGAACAGAACCCATCACATTCAACGACCAAACACTCGGGACTGCAACATGCACATCGCAATTCACTTCCTCTCGGCCATTATGGCCGCCATCGCCCTCGTGAGCGCCCTGGAAGACGACCCGATGGTCTACCCCCAGATGAAGCGCGCCTTCGTGGAGGCACGCCAGACCAACGGCCTGCCCAACCTCGACCCCTCGTGCACATCAGCCCTCAAGAGCTTGGTCGACACGCTCCCGACGCCTCCCTCGGACCTCGTCACGGCCTTTGGCGGCGGCCAGAACGACCCCTGCACCGCCACCGTGCCCGACAACCTGAGCAGCGACTTCAGCAGCTACAGCTCCGAGGTCGGCTCCTGGTTCACCCACCACTCGCAGAGCGTCTCGTCCGTCCTGAGCAAGTGCCCCATTCTGAGCCAGTACGCCAGCCAGCTGCCCGTGTGCGCCACGTCGTACCTCGGCGGCGCTGGCGGCGGCGGCGGTGGGCACACGTCGGGCACGCATACCGGCACGCCTGCCACGGCGACGGCGACGACTACCACGACCGGCGCCGGTACCACAACCTCTCCGACGACGACGACGACCACAGGCACCACAGACACCACCACTACTGGCGCTACGACGACGACGACGACGGGCGCTGCCGCCGCCGTGAGGGAGACGGGAGTGGCGTTCGCGGGACTGGCTGTCGCTGGTATGATCGCGCTCGCGCTGTGAGAAAGACGCGCCCAGTCTTGGACCAAAGAAATCGACGCATCAACATGGGGTATTCAAAATGTATAATACCGAGACCCGAATCGCCGGTGGAAACGCCAAAGGATATAATGTAATAATTGCACCTAATAATATGTAGTATTATCAACAGCTCCTGCAGCAGAAACAGGCCCCACGCCGTCTTTTGCGCCTAATGTCTCAGTCGTGTCTCGTCGCAATCGTCGAAGAAGGGTGGCATCCATGTTGAGAGCACCGCGCGTGATACTCGTACTCGTACATAGCAGTACTATTATTATCTAGCAGCAGTTCTTGTGGAATCGGCACGCGCCGTCGCAGCAGTCGAAGCCGCAGAAGACGCCGCCGCCTCGGAGCGTCATCTGAGGCTGGTTGTCTGGGCTAGGGCGAGGCTCGGATGTCTAGACGTCCACGATGGATTATTAGTCCTGCTGGTCCCCTGTTCACAATAGAGGTCCTCCCTGTGCGACCTACAGGCTGTGTGGTGACGATGGCCTTGTCTCCCGAGTCCATCTCCATGGGCTCATGTCTCTTGGGCTCCTCGACAGCTGTGGCGGGAGGCATCGTTGGCGCGTCGGGTGGGGGTCGCAGTGGTGTGGAAAGTGGAGATAATGAAATCGGCAATGGCAACAGACGTGAGCAGAGCGCAGCTTAAGTACAGCGGTAAGTGGAAGCCGTTAATAGTCACGGAATTGGGCGATGCAGACGATGAGAGGCAGCCCACCATCGTGCCCCCCCTGCGACGCCTCACCTCACTCTCACCGCCTGCCCTTTGTTGGTGCTGTTTTCCTGATTCCTCCACTGGGTGCATGTTGCCCAGGTCCCTGCAGGGTCCCGCCCGAAGATCCACCCTTGAGCCGACTTGACGGGAATACATACTTCTCTACTAGCAATCATTGGGCGCCCAGGTCGTGTCGGCCTATATTCAACCTGTGAAAGAAAAGTCTTGTGCAAATGTCATGCGGATGATCATTATCTATGGAGCTCATACCACATTGCCTGCCTCAAACCACCGTGCCCTTGGCAAGGAATCAACATGTAACCTAACCCGGCCTTCTTGACTGTATCGTTTTGAACACCGCCCCCCTCCCCCAAAAAACATCACTTGAGCTTTATGGTATGCCGTCCCCCCTTGCCTTAGTCCTCCTCCTCCTCCTCCACTGCCTTCGCCTCCTCTGTTTGCCCGTTGGTGGGTGCGTCGGCCTGGATCTCAGCCGCTGAGCCACCCTCCTGCTCCAGCTTCAGCCACGAGTCCCATTCGGGGAACAAATCCTCGTCCTCGTCCGGCACCCCAATCAGCCTGGCCACGCGGCCCTTCTTGTTCTTTTCCAGATTCTCCTTCCAGTCCTTGACCAGCGGCGTTGTCAGGCTGGGTTTGTACGTCTGCGAGAAAAGAACAGCTTCCGCCTGCCGCCCCGTCTTGGTCAGCAGCTCCGTGCACCGTTTCACGTCGCCCAGAAGCCAGTAGCTCGAGAAGGCAACATTGTGAGCCCCCGCCTCTTCGGCCTGCTTGGCGAGCGCCGCCAGACCATCCCGGTCGCCGGTTGATGAGTGCAGCAACAGGAGTGATCCGAGGTCCTTGGCGTGCGTAAAGCACTCCGCAGCCAGCGCCACGTCCCAAGCAGCCAGTGCCGTATCGCCCACCGTCTTCCACTTGTGTTCCACATCGGCTGCCCTGGCCAATTCCAGTGCAATTTCCAGCTGGTTCAGGCTCAGCGCGAGCTCGAACTTGTGCTCGGGGTCTGTTGCTACTTCCAGGGCCAGCTCCTTGTGACCTTGACCCTCCAGGAATCGGGCGATCTTGTTCATCTGGTCAGCAGGGATTGTGGGTAGCAGCTCAGCCGCCGTCTCCATGTCCTCGCGGAGCACCAGGGTCTGGTACTCCAGAACCGGCAGCGACAGAGCAAACGAAGTCACGTTGACGTCCTTGTCTGCGAGGTAAATGCGCGAGTCCCTCTGAATGTAGCCCAGAATGTACATGGGCTTGTCAAAATGCGACACGGTGTAGGTCTGGTCGCCCACCAGGTAGTTGAGCCGGTTCGTGCTGTTGGTGTAGATGAAGCAGTCGCCTACCCACTCGCCGGTCCGGACGCTGTACAGCTTGTTAGCCAACGGTAGTTTGACATATCCAGACACCATCTTACCTCTCGCTGATGTCGGTAATGACTTCGAACGCCGCCTCGACGCCATCCTCCTCAACCTGACCGGATTGCACCGCCTCGATGTAGTTCTCGCGAGAGAAGCGCAGGACGTAGAAGGTGTCCTCGCAGGCAATAGCCACCAATTCGCCGCTGTCCGACCAGTAGACCTACATATTATGTTAACTAGCCGATCTTAATCTAAGTCAAGTCGCAGAATGACTTACCTGCTTGGGCTCAACTTCGATCCGGCGCACCAAGCCACCAGTTGCCCAGTCAAAGAAGGACACGCCGCCCTGTCCCATCACACCCAAGAGAACACCCCCGGTGAGACCCTCGGCCTGGAATCCAACGTCCAGTCCGCCGCTCTTCTCGACAAAGTTCTTGTATACCTTGACGCTCATGGCAGATTCGCGGATCGCAAAATCGTTGCTGTTCTCCTTAGAGGCCCACACAAAGTCCAGGGCCGAACCGAAGGCCTTATTGCGCCACGCGAGGGCAGTGTAGATGATATACTCGCCATCGCCGCACACAGCGACGAAGCGACCGTTGGGGGAGTGGATTAGAGTTTGGGGGTAGACTTCACATGTACCAAGGTCTTTGGTAGGCAGGGAAATGGGCTCGTTATCCTTAATCGAGGCATCTGCAGAGGTCAGCATCTTCTATCCCGTGGAAAATTCAGGGTTCAACTCACCCCCTCCCTTGATGATCGAAGAGACAACCTCGTTGTGCCGCGCCCAAATAAGCTTGCCAGACGAGTCCATCGACACAGCAGGCTCCTCTCGGCCCAGCTTCACGACAACAGCGCCATCATCAAAGCCCACTGCGACGCCCTGCTTTCCTCTCTGGTAGGAGACACACCAAGCACGCTCGAGGCTGTAGTTGAGCGACTGCTCGAAACGGTAGGTGTTGGCATGCCAGATGCGGATTGTGCCGTCTTCCGAACCAGAGATAATGACCGGCAGCTCAGGGTGGTAGCAGGCAAACGAAACGTTGTTAGTATGACCTTCGAGAGTAGCAATTAGGGACTTGGTTGTGTAGTCCCAGACTTTGACTGTGCGGTCGTCGGAAGTCGTGAGGATATAGGGCTTATCGGAGTGGGGGTAGTAGTCGACGTGGTTGACTCCCTTGGTCTCGTGAGCTTCAAGAGTGAAGTTGGCAACCGGGGAGCCCAGACTCCAGATCTTGACTGTGCGGTCAAGACACGCCGAAGCAAACGTGTTGGTGTCCTTGGGGTTAATGGAGAGGCCCATGACGTAGTGGCTGTGGCCTTCAAAGACCTGAACACACTTCCAGCCCTTCTCCCAATCCCAAAGCTTGATAGTCATATCATCCGACGCCGTGAGGACAAATGGCTGGGTTGGGTGCACGACAATGGCGCGAATATAGTCGGGGTGGGCTTCGAAGGACGTGATCTTCTCGGAGGTGTTGTAGTTGTAGACACGCAGCTGGAAGTCATCGGAGCCGCACACGATCCAGTTCTTGCGGGCAATGAAGCGGCCGGCTCGTACGGGGACATCGGTGAGTTCGAAGGTCTTGACGACCTGCTGGGTCTCATATGACCAAATGTAGACATGGCCTAGGGGCAATCATCAGCTGGGGGCTTCTAGGGGCAAGTGGAAATGACATACCGCTGTAGAGGGTCGTGAGGATCCATGGCTCCTGAGGGTGAAAATCGATGCCCTTCACCCGCTCACTGCGGGCGTAGAGCTGGCGCTATAGAAAGGTGCGATGTCAGCCACGCCCAGGCGAAAGGGGTGTGTTGGACCTAGACAGCTAAGTCCCATGGCGGGGCACGACTTCCAGGAGGCACGAGAATCCCATACCTTCACGTCCAGCCTCATGGTGGGCTCAATCGCTATACCCCTTGCTTTCCGTGGCGGTCGAGCGCTTCAAGGAAGCGGGTCGCAACAGTTGGCAGGTCTCGAGTGGCGGACAGGTTGTAGTGATGCCACAATTGCGACGAGGACACCTTAGCTACGAAGGGTCGTAGGCGCGCAGAAGGACGGGGACCCGGGATCGGAAACGTGGAGGGTTGTTGAAATTGGCGTTGGGCCACAGAGTCGGCAGCCGTATTACGCACCTCGAATCGCGGACGCAGAACAGTCGAGCTTGGGCACGTCGAAATTGTAAGGTGGCCTGCACTGAACCAGCAGACCGATGGTGATGGTTGAGCCCCTGCCTCCCCTGCGCTGTGAGTGGTCAGACGGAGCTGGCATGCTCTGGAGCCACGGTGTTTCATATTGGCCTTAATATTCAGGCATCAAGTTAGCACACCCACCTGTCTAGAGGTACGAGTACGAATACAGTGGTAATAATATCTGCAATCTCAATGCCTTTCACTTACGTACCAGTAAATGCTGGCAGTGTGCATCACGAGTACCTATGCCTTCGCCTGCTTATTAGTACTTACTTACTTATATGTATCTCGCTCTGGGTATACTCAATTGAATTAGTATGTGAATTTTTCCATACTATATGGTGGGATTTCGCCGAGGTTCATCTCCTAGGCCGCTAGGTCCTTTCCACAGCAAAATACAAAACCTCCTATCCATAGCTTTCACACTGAGGTATGCATCACAACTTGGCCATGTGACCTCGCACCTATTGTTCAAACTACATAATAAACCCGTCTAGGCAGTTATTGTAAAGTGAGGTACTTTTACGTTCTCTAACGGCTTCTGTACGCAGTTAGTCTCCCGGTTGTGCGTAGTCTTAATTCCAAGGTGCCTACTGTACTTACGAAGCGGCACAGGGTAGGAATAGGCGCATTCAGTGTAGCCGCCTCTGCGGGATAGTTGCTTTGACGCAACCCAGATACATCAATAGCTAGGCGGAAGTAAATTATTAGGAGCTGAGTACGAGTACGTACGGCTTACTAGTTTCATTGAACTAGTTTCATTGATTGACTGCTCAGGCCCCAGGCGTTTAATACTAAGTATCCAAGGATTACGTCTCTCTCATTAAATACATGCTCGTACTCGTACTCCACGCGGTGTACTCTGTACTCGTAGCGTGTATGGTTGGAGGAGAGTCTCAGCTCAGCCTATTCCTTTACGACCAATCTGACTATGCTTTCTTGTTTCTCACAAAGTACATGTCACATGGTCTCGCTTTAATATATTGTCAAGCGTCAGACAGACCAGGATGTCCAGTCCCTTATAAGAGCGCTGGTGGTTTTGGTGGTGCGAAATTGGGGGGGTTGCGTGGCCGCTGCACAGCCCAGCGAAGGGGGTGGGTCACAGTGCGGAATGCCCAATGTCCTCTTATCAGCGATTGGGTTCCAGGTTCCAGGTCTCCAGCCTCCACTCCACCTCGCTCAACGCCACCAGCCTGGCAGTGCTGGCACAGTGGCACCCGCCGCCCAGGAGCCCGTGCCTTCTAGCAGGCCTCCCGCTTGTCGAGATCCCCTAACTTGGTGCTGGAAGCCACCCGCATTCTAGCGGTATGGCACTGTAGGTGCCAGTTGGCCCGGGGGTGTGCAGGGATTCGCACTCGCTGACTTATTTCATCATCTCGCTCACCCTTCAACCCTCCGCCCGGATTCCCATCGGCCCATCCTCATCATCCATCCATCCCTGGCGACTTCAATCAATTTGCCCGTTTCGCCTCCTCGCTTTCACTCTCTTTGTCTTTGAAGCACTCGCTCTTCGTGCTGTCCTGGAGACCGGAGCTCTTGTACCCCAAACCCCCTTTCGCTGCCCTCTGTCGATCGCCTCCAGGGCTTCTCTCGCATCGTCGTTCGTTGGTTTGTTCCCAGGCTGCGGGGTCGCTCGAGGTTCAGCCAACCACAACACCACCGCCTTCTTACGAATCCGACATCGTCCCTCAACACCACGGTAGCAACCACGTATCGCCGCATCTGTGGATAGCGCACCCAGACCGAGCTGACAATCTGGTGCAGCCGCCCACTGCTCCTTTCTATCTGGACGAATTCTGATCAGCAGCGGCTGGGCTGTTGCTGCTTTGGCGGACCGGACTTCGTCTTCCTCACCCGCCCCTTTCCCCCCACCCTCGTCATCCCTCTCCCACCATCCTCGGGTCCAGCTCGCCCGCCCACGAGTTAAACGCCATCATGTCGTGGAAGCTCACCAAAAGTGAATACTGATCAACCCATACTTTCCAGTCGCCTGCTGACTTGATGCCCCCAGAACTCAAGGAGACCCACCTTGGGCCACTGAGCCCTTTCTCCCGATCACCCTCGACTTCGACCATCACCGACAAGGAGAAAGAAGCCCATAATGGAGCCACGACGCCGACGCACGAACATGACATTGGTAAGAAGGCTTCCCCATACCACAATTGTCGCTCGGCCTGTACTGACTGCGCGGGCTACAGCTGCCTCGGAAGCCTTGACACAGGCCCCGGTCGTCAAGCCCCCGAAGCCCGGTATTCTGGTTGTGACCCTGCACGAGGGCCAGGGTTTCGCCTTACCCGAGCAACATCGAAACGCATTCGCCTCGCAACACCAAGGATCCCTCTCGTCCAACAACGCCCTCGGCGCATCCGGATCTGTCCGGCCAGGATCGTCACAGAGAACCGCTGGCTCGTTTATGAATGGCTCTAACCGCCCACACTCCTCTGCCGGAGGTTTCACCGGCATCCCCACAAACCACGGCCGCATCTCGGGCAAGTACATGCCATACGCACTACTCGACTTCGACAAGGTTCAAGTGTTTGTCAACTCGGTTGATGGAAACCCCGAGAACCCTCTCTGGGCTGGCGGCAATACTCAGTACAAGTTTGATGTGTCTCGGGTAACGGAACTTACTATCAACCTGTACATGCGGAACCCAAATGCACCCCCAGGATCTGGACGGAGCCAAGACATCTTCCTCGGCGTGGTGCGGATCAACCCACGGTTCGAGGAGCGCCAAGTCCTGGCCGACGACCCCAAGGCTAGCAAGAAGGACCGAGAGAAGGCTGTCGCCGAGTGGCAACAGCAGGGCGAGGGCCAGAGTGGCGTCGAATGGGTTGATCTCCAGTATGGGTCAGGCAAGATCAAGGTCGGCGTTGAGTATGTGGAGACGCGGGTGGGCAAGCTCAAGATTGAAGACTTTGAACTGCTTAAGGTAGTAGGAAAGGGCAGTTTCGGTAAAGTGATGCAGGTGCGCAAGAAGGACACGAACCGGATTTACGCCCTCAAAACGATCCGCAAGGCGCACATCATCTCCAGGTCCGAGGTTGCGCACACGTTGGCTGAGCGGTCGGTGTTGGCGCAGATCAACAATCCGTTTATTGTCCCGCTCAAGTTCAGCTTCCAGTCGCCGGAAAAACTTTACTTCGTCTTGGCTTTTGTTAACGGCGGCGAGCTGTTCCACCATCTGCAAAAGGAGCATCGGTTCGATGTGAACCGCTCACGCTTCTACACAGCCGAACTGCTGTGCGCACTTGAGTGCCTGCACGGATTCAGCGTCATTTACCGAGACCTCAAACCGGAGAACATCCTGATTGACTACCAAGGCCATATTGCTCTCTGCGATTTTGGCCTGTGTAAACTGGACATGAAGGACGAAGATCGTACCAACACGTTCTGTGGAACCCCGGAGTACCTTGCACCCGAACTCTTGATGGGCCGAGGCTACAACAAGACGGTCGACTGGTGGACCTTGGGGGTGCTGCTGTACGAGATGCTTACGGGTCTGCCTCCCTTCTACGACGAAAACACCAACGAGATGTATCGCAAAATCCTGTCAGAGCCGCTGCACTTTTCTGACGTGGTGCCGCCGGCTGCCAAGGACCTTCTGACGAAGCTTCTGAATCGCGACCCGGAGCAGCGACTGGGAGCCAATGGGTCGGCCGAAATCAAGGCGCACCCGTTTTTCCACGCTATCGACTGGCGGAAGCTCCTCCAGCGCAAGTACGAGCCAACTTTTAAGCCCAGTGTGGTGAGTATTCCCTGGCTGCAACCCCTAATGGGTGACAATGCTGACATACTTTAGGTGGATGCACTGGACACAGCCAACTTTGATCCTGACTTTACCTCGGAGGCACCCCAGGACTCGGTCGTCGAAGGGTCAATTCTGTCACGAACACAGCAGGACCAGTTCCAAGGCTTCAGCTATAACCGACCGATTGCCGGGCTGGGAGACGCTGGAGGCAGTGTCAAAGATCCTTCGTTTGCTAGCAGCATCCGGGACCGGTAAAGCCGGCGCGGACTGCAAAGAGGACGAGCCGAGATCATCACATGCACCTCATCGCGGGTCGTATGAGGTTAGACGACGTCAAGATTGTCACCGATTGTGAGCGTATGGCTCGGGGGATTGAAATGAAGCATAGATTGGGGGCGAACAGGCCCGGGTCTGTTCTATACTGAGTTTGGAAGAAGACGTGCAGGACACAGGGATGACTGCCGGAGGATCACCCGCATCTGGGAGTGTCGGGGTTGGGAGGGTGGCGCAGAATGGCTGCTTGAAGCCGCGCTATTGTCTAGGGGGGATGATTTGGAGTGTCAATGTCTGTTGGAACATATATACACATGAGTTGTAGAGTCAATTCACGAACCAAGGGTGACTTGTGCATATCACAGTCGAAATGTCCCACCTTGATCAGTCAGCCGCAGCTGCCAGGCCATCGAGGTCCATCCTGTACTATATAGTAGATGCTGACGGAGAATTAGTAAGTGTTACTGGGCGGGCCGCATAATTACTAGTAACTGAACGTTATTAGCCGGATGATATGGCGATATGGTGATGCTGAATAACTAGCGGCTGGGCTTCCTATTCCCACCTAATCCAAGGCGTGCTAAAAAGCGCTCACGTTTCGAGGGCGGTGGGCGTGGAGCCACCCATGGTGGTCGGACAAGCTGGAAGCAGGTGCAGTCTGTCTTAGATGGGTTCCGCTGCCTTCTTGCCCCGCCCCCCACTGGGATCAATCTGGACCTTCTCAGTGGAACGCTGGAAGGTTGAGAAGCTCAGTGAGGGTCCAAGCTCCATCTGCACCTCAACACATCAGACCCTCCACCGGACTCCTGCCGTCCGCCGTTTTGCATCTGCCCTGCCCTGGGGGGTACTAAGTAGTAAGCGACCCAATCTCTGTCTTCTTACCTCTCTATCTGGCACTTGGTATTATATAAGGGATCCTAATCTACCGCAAGCTTGTGCACCTCCCACATCTTCCGCATCCTGCCCTGCAGCTTCCTCTCGTCTGCCACTGAGGCCAAAGGTACGTCATCTGTTGAGCGAAGCTGCCCCTCGCTGCCCCTCGGTGCCCCTCGCCGCAACCGACGAGCTGCAATCTGCAACGAGACCTTGTCCTGTCTGCACGCGTCGTCAGTCCTCACCTCCCAGAAAACCCATCCTTTAACGCCGCGCTATTTTCTCTCTCGCCATATCATCGCTTGCGTTGCTGACTTGAGGACCTCTCTGCTAGCTACACTCTGAGAAACCTCGTACTCGTACTTATCTCGAACGGACTTGACTGCGAACACCTCGATTTTTTTTTCATCACCATGGCACCCGCAAACACGCTGCCCGCTTGGTCCGAGCTCCAGGCGCACCGCGATAGCGTCAGTAAGAGCTTCGTCCTCAAGGAGGCCTTCGCTTCGGACCCCGAGCGGTTCTCCCGCTTCACCCGCACCTTCACCCCCGGTGCCGACGTGTCCGCCGATATCCTCTTCGACTTCAGCAAGAACTTCATCACTGATGAGACTCTCGACCTTCTTGTTAAGCTGGCCGAGCAGGCCGGCGTCGAGCGCAAGCGGGATGCCATGTTCCGCGGCGACAAGATCAACTTCACCGAGCACCGGGCTGTCTACCACACTGCGCTGCGCAATGTTGGCGGCTGGGAGATGAAGGTTGATGGCCAGGATGTCATGAACGGACCCAACGGTGTCAATTCCGTCCTTGACCACATGAAGGAGTTCTCCGAGCAGGTCCGCAGTGGTGAGTGGAAGGGCTACACCGGCAAGAAGCTTACCACTATCATCAATATTGGTATTGGCGGTTCTGATTTGTAAGAATATTCTTTCCCTGAACTGGAGCCGGACTATAGACTGACTTCTACAGGGGCCCCGTCATGGTTACTGAGGCTCTGAAGCACTACGGCGCCGAGGATATGACCCTTCACTTCGTCTCCAACATTGATGGCACTCACATGGCCGAGGCCCTGAAAAACTCCGACCCCGAGACGACTCTCTTCCTCGTTGCATCCAAGACCTTCACCACTGCCGAGACCACTACTAACGCCAACACCGCCAAGACCTGGTTCCTGGAGAAGACTGGCGGCAAGGGCGAGATCGCCAAGCACTTTGTCGCTCTCTCCACCAACGAGTCAGAGGTTACCAAGTTTGGCATCGACAGCAAGAATATGTTCGGCTTTGAGAGCTGGGTCGGCGGCCGCTACTCGGTCTGGAGCGCTATCGGCTTGAGTGTCGCCCTGTACGTTGGCTTCGACAACTTCTACAAGTTCCTCAGTGGTGCCCACGCCATGGACAAGCACTTCCGCGAGACCCCACTCCGCGAGAACATCCCCGTCCTCGGTGGTCTGCTGAGTGTCTGGTACTCCGACTTCTTCCATGCTCAGACGCACCTCGTCGCGCCGTAAGTTACCTGTTACTTGCTAATGTCAGAGCTGAACAATACTGACGAGGTTCTAGATTTGACCAATATCTCCACCGGTTCCCAGCGTACCTTCAGCAGCTGTCCATGGAGTCGAACGGCAAGTCCATAACTTCTGATGGGTCGTCGGCCAAATACACGACTGGTGAGTACCCCATATGCTTGTTACGGGTTTGAGATTGACCGAGCCTAGGCCCGATCCTCTTTGGCGAGCCGTGCACCAATGCCCAGCACTCCTTCTTCCAGCTTGTCCACCAGGGCACGAAGCTGATCCCCACCGACTTCATCCTGGCCGCCCAGTCGCACAACCCTATTTCGAACAACCTCCATCAGAAGATGCTGGCTTCCAACTACTTTGCTCAAGCCGAGGCCCTGATGGTTGGCAAGACGGATGAGGAGGTCAAGGCTGAAGGTACACCCGATGACCTGGTGCCCCACAAGCGCTTCCTCGGCAACCGACCGACCACCTCTATTCTCGTCGGCGGCACCATTGGACCTGCCGAGCTGGGTGCTCTCATTGTCTACTACGAGCATCTGACCTTCACCGAGGGTGCTGTCTGGGATATCAACAGCTTTGACCAGTGGGGCGTCGAGCTGGGCAAGGTCCTGGCCAAGAAGATCCTCAAGGAGCTGGACGAGCCTGGAAACGGTGAGGGCCACGACACCTCCACTGGTGGACTTATCGGCGCCTTCAAGAAGTATTCCAAGATCTGAATGGTCACGACGAAGGACGGGAATTGAAAACGGAGCAGAGTATCAACAGACGGGAAAAATGGGAATGGTTGCTCCTACGTACGTAATGCAGTAGCGGTGAAATTAGCAAGGTTGTCACAACGGAGTTCTACGCTGGTGATGTGTTCTATAAAAATTTTCTAATCCTTTGGATTCCATGAAACCTACATTGTCTTAAGCTTCATTGGGGTGAATCCGCCTTGTTACTCTAGTGGAGAGTGCAAGTGCCAGAGCCAGACATATCCACCCACACTTCTTGCCCTGTTGGGAGGCATATCGCAACACGACGTCTGGGGATTGGCCGGGTGCTATGCTACGATAACTAGAGACATCCTTACTAGCACTCATATCTAAATATTGGGCTTTGATAGCTGTGGATATGCTACGTAAGGAGTACCCGCCTGTGCTATCACGATAAGCGCGAGCAAGCTTGTAATCACCTGGGCGCGGCGGTGGGCAGTCATCATCTTGGTGGAGCTCAGAAAGCCCGGGAACGGGATAGAAAGTGCCAGAGCGCATAAACTGGCGCCTGGAGAGAAGGTGCTAGCAGGAACCACTCCATTCCGAGGAATCCCATCTGCCAGACTGCAACTCCCCCGGATCGCCCTCGGCCGACGTGGATACCGATTTATGGGCCATCGATGGGCCCGATGGGGATGACAGGGCGTAGTGCATGTGTGCGTGTTGGATGTCACGACGTACATCTTCAGGATCAGACGTGTTGCACCAGGCGTGAATCGCGTGGATCCCCGAAGAACGCGAGAATTATTGCCATGGGCGTCGTTTTTGCTTGAGAGATTTTTGCTATGGCGGCCAATGGCATGGTTACATGCATTGGCTTCGATAGCGGCAGCGGGAGAGGCGTTGAACGACGTCACATCCGTACAACAAGACGGACCCCGTTCTTTATTAAGGGGCTCGCGGGAACTTGGAAATGGTAGTAATTTGGCATTGGGGGGATTTGGCAGGATAGAAGCCATGAGTATCGTGAGAGGGGCCAAGGAATCATGAGATGAGGCAGATGCTTATTCCAAGCTAACATCATCGGTGATCTCACCAGCCGTCAAATCGCCAGACCTCTGGGAAATCTGGGCCGGGCGTCGTCACAGGCATGGGCGACTCGGGGCTGAGCCTCCGCCTGAGAAACGGCGCCTCCCGATCTGGTAATCCGCCAAGGCTGAGGGGTCCACCACTGGGACGGTGTTGAGAGACTAAGCCACCGTTCTGATGGCATCGTGAGTCTACGAGATCCATCAAGCCATCAGTCAGCCGCTGCGCCTCACCCGCTCGTGGGTCCTTTTCACTGTGCAGCAATGAGTAATGCCAATAACGTTTTTGAGCTTTGTCAACTGCCGTAATAGACACGTCTCACGGCGTACTTGTAAAAGCCTGGGGTTGGGGCCACGTACCGCGGTCTTTCCGCATGGACTGCTCGTGTCGAGTGCCGGAGTTGGTACTCCCGTAATGATACCGTTGTAAACCCGTCCGTCCGGTATCAACCTCGCAGCGGGCAGGGTTGTAATAGGTACAACGAAGCGGATGCCGGAATGCGGAAATCTGCAGGGACGAGCGTAATACTGGGCGGCAAACTGAATATGAGCGGAAAAGTGAAGCTGGAAATCCCGTCGTCCCATGTGGCAAGACCCTGCAGACGAGGCCGAGGAAGGAGTCGGACGAGCTGAAGATGTAAGACATTGGAGGGAATTCCCGACCACATCGATTAAATATCCGGCAGTGGCGGGATGGAGGAAAACGGCGCGCCCGCTGCGGGAAACACCGCGGCGACATGTGAGGCCGTTGACGATGTCCCTTTAGGCGCAGGTACCGGGAAACTGACCTTGTTGAGCCTGACCTGGTTGAGGCTGCGTCCGCCGGAGCACAAGGGTCCTGGCATTGCAGCGTTGCTTTGCCACAGGCTGCCCACAGGCCACACAGGTTCACAACCGTATCAAATCGCGCCCAAGCACCTCGTGGGAGGCCTTGTCTTGGCGACGATGGGGCTTCGAAGAGCGCCGACGAATGGCCGTTTAACCTGGGAATGGGCGCACAGGGCGGTTGTGTGGTACCATCGCGGCTTTTTATCGTGAACTGATACGGCTGGGTGGCTGGGTGGGCCTTGGACCCTGGGCTGCGGGCGATGGGGAGTCGACGACGGGCCGAGGAGCCATATGAGTGCAACTTTGAAAGTTGAACGGGCCAAGTAGTAAGATATTTGGAGAAGTATTCATCACGAATGGTCAAAGTGGAGAGGCGTGGATCGCGAAGGCGAGGCTCACAAACGCTTCTTTGATGTCATCTATAAGATACCAGCAGCAGGAACTGTGGTGACGCGAGGCTTGTTGGACGGAGGGGCTACGGCAGGCGCGGGGCAGTGAAACCTGGTGCAGTGTTGATACGGTGATGCCACTGGAATCCCGTCCATCGTGCTACGAATCCGGGCATGGAGGCTGCGGTGACACAGTGACACAGTGACACACCACCGGGAGGAATGATCCACAGGGGGCGCTCGGGAGACTTTCAGGGAGCCAGGGGCATGCAGACTCGGCCCGGTGGAAGTTGTTTGGATGGATGTTTGGGGTGCATCGTCTGAGTTTCTCCGAACCGGTTTCATCCAGTCAAACTAGCATTTCTCATCTGTGCATACGAGTAGCATGCTGCATTTCGCTGGCCCAATCTTTGACGATGGCTTGGGTCAGCCGAGCAGTACCTATCTGCATTGTAGTGTTGGCCCAAGTGTGAAGTCTTGGCAGGATGATGGCCAAGAGAACGGTATGGAACGGGAGGGGGACTGTGTGAACTGTGTGAGGGAGAGGAGGGTGTAGGGGGGGCTTGCGAGGGGTCAAGGTCCCGTCAATTAACGCCGGGTTAAGGCGACAGTCCAATACGGTGGCCGTATCGTGGGGCGCTAAAACCGCTTGCTCCACCCCAGCACTCAACAGGGACAAGCATGGCGATGACGCTCGATTGATGATGTCGCTGGGTTGCTTCACCATGGCATAACTGCACTCAATAGGCGAACGGCAGAAGAATGCTGCCCCACCGCCCAATCTAGCCCCGGCCAAACCAGCCAGTCTTGATTCCAACCTTGGGCTGTTCGTCACAAGCCGTCGTTCCTGCCTGTTATCTGACTCTCTCCCAAGCCTTCCTCCCAGCCGTATCTTGCTTCGACTTACTTATTTAAACGCATCCCCCGCCCCCTCATTCTTCCATCTCTCTCCATATTCCAACCGTGTTCCTCGAATCCACCACCACACATCAAAACGCTGACCGTTTTCCCACATACACACCACAACCAACCCTAACCTCCCCTCGTCCCGACTTAGACACCGGCCTCTATCCGCTCCTACCATCGTCACCATGGGTAAGAAGGCTGTTCACTTCGGCGCTGGCAATATTGGTGAGTACCTACATACTTCTATGTCAAACCCCACCACAACGACTTGATACTGACTGTCGTTCCCAGGCCGTGGCTTCGTTGCCTGCTTTCTGCACAACAGTGGCTACGATGTTATCTTTGCGGATGTTGCCGACGCCCTCATCGACCGTATCAACAGCTCGCCTTCGTACAAGGTGATTGAGGTCGGCACCGAGGGCACCACCGAGAACACCATCACCAACTACCGTGCCATCAACTCCAAGACCCACGAGGCCGAACTCGTCAAGGAGATCAGCACAGCAGATGTCGTCACCTGCTCTGTTGGCCCCAACATCCTGCGCTTCATCGCCCCCGTCATTGCCAAGGGTATCGACAGCCGCCCGGAAGGCTTGACCCCTGTCCACGTCATTGCCTGCGAGAACGCCATCGGTGCCACAGACACTCTCGCCAGCTTCATCAAGGATCCCCAGAACACCGCTCCTGAGCGCCTCGACGACCACGACAAGCGTGCTCGCTACGCCAACTCAGCTATTGACCGTATCGTCCCCGCTCAGGATCCCAATGCTGGCCTCGATGTGACCCTTGAGAAGTTCTTTGAGTGGGTTGTTGAAAAGACTCCCTTTGAGGATATTGGCATCCCTGATATCCAGGGCATCAACTGGGTCAGCAATCTCGGCCCCTTCATTGAGCGCAAGCTCTTCACCGTCAACACCGGCCATGCCACAGCTGCCTACCACGGCTACAACCGCCGCAAGCGTACTGTCTACGATGCCCTGCAGGACAAGCAGATCATGGCCGAGGTCCGAGGGGCTCTCAACGAGACCAAGAACTTGGTTGTGCTGAAGCACGAAATCGAAGAGGATGCCCAGGCTGCTTACCTCGAGAAAATCATCAAGCGCATTGGCAACCCTTATCTCGAGGACGCTGTTGAGCGCGTTGGCCGTGCTCCCCTCCGCAAGCTTTCTCGCAAGGAGCGCTTTGTTGGCCCTGCTGCAGAGCTTGCTGAGATGGACCAGCCGATCAAGTTCCTCCTGGACGCTATCGAGATGGCTTTCCGTTTCCAGAACGTGGAGGATGACGAAGAGTCCAAGGAGCTGGCCCAGATCATGTCCGAGAACGGCCCCGAGGACGTTGTCTCCAAGGTCTGCGGCGTCCAGAGTACTGAGAAGGTCTTCCCCCAGCTTGTCCAGGTGGTGAAGCGGGTGCAGGATGACAGCCGTGAGGATTGACTCAATGGCCCCTCTGCTTCTAGCAGCGCCACCAGCCCACCGGGATGGCGTCGCATGGGGCATAAGATTTGATGGGGTTGACGAAGGACGAGGCATGCATTGCTGCATTATGCATTTGGTACTTTTAAGGAGAAAGGAAATTCTCTTGATATTGGCGTTTGGGCTGCTGTATACTTATTAACCTTGCGAGGTAGCATGGCGTTGGACTGGACTGGAAGGAATTATGACACACTAGCATCCCCCAGAGCGGAGGGACCAAATGGAAACAGTTGCTTCACATGTTTACGCTTTCTTATTGTGCAGGGCTGTGACTTGAATTAACGGACTCTAAGCATTGTGCCTTTCTTGCCAGCAGTAAGTCTTGTGTGCTCATTTGATGGGACTTACGTACATGTTGATGGATCCAGATTCCGGCTCGGGCCAGCTGACACCATGTCTAGTCGCTTCCTTGTCCACTTTGCCTCCTTTAGATAGTCTGCTCCCTCCAGGGGAGTTTGGAAATATACCATCCACTCTTCCAACTCCCTGCGACGATAGTCGTCAGCCTCCGGGAGACAAGCCCAGACCACCACCAGGACTTTGGGAGCAACGAATGAGCCAAACGGCCGGAGGTTGGCAGACGAGGCGGAGATCCAGATAGCGTCATCGCACAGTTCATGCATGGCGTTACTAAGAGGGCCCGGATCGCAGACATTGTGTAGCCTTTGCATGGCACGGTTTAGTTTTGATCCGAGGAAAAGCATCATTCCGTAGTAGAATTGAAGCAGCACGCGGGTCGTCAGGCGGCTTCTCCTGGCATCTTCATTCTCGGGTGGTATCGTCTCCGCAGCCAGCAGTTGCTCGATCCTGAGGCGCATCTTGGGCTTCTCAGCCATGGTCGTGTTGTATATCCGCAGGATCTGGTGGAGGTGGCGCTCAGGGTCGCGGAAGTAGAGGGCGGCTTCGGCTTGCGTCTCAGCGTCGAGGCTGAGGAAAGGCTGGTGGTGTTGGTATGCGTGCGGTCGCGGTCCGCTGGCGAAGTTGATGACTCCCCAGAACCAGTCCAAGAGCTCGACCCGAGGGTTGACCCAGGCCTCCCATGCCTGCAGGCCCCGATATGTGAGTTTCTTCCATCTCGGAGAAATAATTGTGCATAAAGAATCATACCACTGCTTGGCATATGGGGTATATGTAAGCCGGTCCGATCTCCGACACTTGGCCCCTGTGGAGGGCATTCCGGAGAAGACTTATCGTCATTTCAATATTCGGAGCCGACAACCTATTACCAGGATCGATGTAGTCCTGTAGCGATGGGATGTTAGTACCGGTCATTTTATGCGTAGATCGGTTTTCCATCCTATTTACCTGGCAACGCGAGATGAGTAGGATGCTGTATATCTTTGTGGCTATGGACTGTGTAGGATTCTGCATGGCGACTCTGAGGGCCCCCAAAGCGTCTCCGTACAGTACAAGGGCCTTCTCTCTGTTACCATACGGGCACACGGCTTTGAAAGAGGCAACAAAGGCCGATATTGATGCATCAAGGACCCGGCTGGTGCCCAGGCGGCGTAGGACCTCCATCATGAAATCGCCGCCCATGGTAGGGCAGTCCCACTTGATCTCACCCTGGCACAGTAGGTGAAAAAAGGCCGAGGAAAGCCTCGTGGTCTCGTTGCTCGGGCAGCGCCGAGGTCTGGGACACACAAGGGCCGTCTGGGAGCTCGGTTCGGAGGGCGTCATGAACTTCCAGCGCTTGACCCCGTTTCCGACACACGGGATGCCGCGCTGCGTACATCTCGTGCATGAGGGCTTGGTCAGATCGCACTGGGCCGGCCTGTCAGCAGTTACGTCCGGGATGCTAGGGATGCTACCTGGAAGCTTAGAGAAACAAGCTGCCTCACCCTTTTCTTCAGCTTGCGACAGCCATCGCAGGCGACGCTGGATGGGACGCCGGGCATGGTGTTGGCGAGAGGGTGTGGCTGGCGGTGTGACACGTTTTGCTGCCGAGTCTAAGACGCAAGGCCTCACATCGTCCACGACGAATCTGGCCCCCATCTTATAGGCAGGCCTTTGCTGACTGGGAAAGCCTGGATGTTGCCACCGGGAGTGTTGGTCCTGCCTGTAAGTGTTGGCCCAGAGCTCTGGTACGAATGGCTGTTGGCACCTGGCCCTGTCAACTGCTAGCCCTGTGGAGTTAGCTTTATTTGATGGATATTAGAGGCCTACATGGAGCAGAATTTATAATCATGGTGCAAGTATGAGTCCAAGTATTGGACCGTTCGATCCGATATCCATGCTCAAGGCTGTCACTTGTTGTGTCTTTGGTGGAGGGTCTGGATCTTAGCTTCCCCGCTTACCCAAGTACAAAAGTACCGATGCTGATGAGTTATATAATAAAGCAGATGTTCAATGGTGCTTTGGGATGAGATGACAAGACGGCGTCGAGACCAACACTGGCCGACCCCTGGCCAGTTCTCTCCTCAGCCTGGCTACATGGTGGGCTGTGTTATAAGCCACAGTGTCCGTGTGGGTATTTAAATACATGGCTATACTGTCTGGCTAATAATGACTATTAGGCAAGACTGTCAGGAGGTCAACATGGCATGGCATAGATTCGGTGTGAGGGTTCATGGCGGTTTGCGACTTGGGGAGGTGCATGTCCAGGGCCACTTACACACATGTATCATACATCACATGTGGGATCTGTGCGCCTCCACGCCTTTGTCACACCCCTGATTAATGGAAGCCAGAAGAGCAATGAGCTTCGGGTTGGAACAAGCCCGGGATTGTCAAGGCTGGGGTACGACTGAACTGCCATTGGATCGTAATAGCGAGTAGCAGCATCAAGGAGCTTGGCATTGCCTCGTTGCATTCATCATTGGTTCTCCTGCCACTCCCGAAAACATTCGACCATGGCTGGAGCAATTCAGGCTGCCGCTGCAGGCATGGTGCATGCTATCCATGCATATATACTGTACGTACTGCGTACTCGTACCATGTTGATGCATAATGCCTGCTGCACAATGCCAATTCCAGAGATCGCACCACAGCTCTTAATCAGCCTGGCGCCACTGTCACACAAACAAAAACTTCCCCATCCTCTCCTTGCTTCTTCGATCGTCATCATCGCCATTGGGCCCATTCATCATGGCAACCCACGACCCGCTGTCGCTTGTTGGTTACACCCTTGGGGGGTTGGCTCTTTATGTAAGCACTTGTACACGTTTATCCCAGGAAGACTCATGTTGGTAATAAGCCAATTCCCCTAGTTGCTGACGTTGGGCGTCTACCGCATCTTTTTCCATCCTCTGAGGAAGTACCCAGGGCCTCTGCTGGCCAAATTGACCGATGCGTATGCTGGATACCATTCAATGCGACTTGAGCTTCCTCAAATCACGCAAAGGGACCTGGAACATTATGGTTTGTAGCCAATGTTACTGGATTGGGCTGCCATCAATACGAGTCTACATACGAGTACACGGACGAATAACGGAAATGAGCAGGCCCCGTCATTCGTCATGGTCCAAACCGCCTCGTCTTCAACTCTGCCAGAGCCCTCCAGGGTAAGTTCATTCCCGTCGGTTCAACTGGGGCGACAGAGTATTGATGCCATGCTAGACATTTACAACAATGAGAGGGTCACCAAATCCGACGTCTATCTCGTGACACTGGCAACGACGGGAAAGATCTGTATCTTCAACGCCGTGGACCGGAATGTCCACCGCACCCGGCGCAAGCTGGTCGGCTCTGCAGTGACAGACCGAGCTATTCGCAACTTTGAGCCCACTATATGGGCTGAGGTTGATACTTTTCTGAGGCTCATCCTCCAGGCCAGCCGTAAGTCGGAGCACGTCAATGTCTCGGAGCGTGTCCGTCGTCTTGGCTTCGACATTACCGGCTTCCTTGCCTTTGGGTTTGCTCTAAAGTCCCAGACGGAAGAACGATTCCGATTCCTACCGTCGGCTATTACTTTTGGAAACGGCATCAGCAACGTCAAGATGCAGTTTCCCCTCCTCAGCTCGTCCATCATCTCGTTTCTGACAAATATCCTCACGCATTTTGAGCTGCGAAAGTTCTACAATGTGCTCGACCTGATGATCTCCACCCGGCTGTCCAAGGACAAGGATGCCTACTCAGACCTGTACGCCCACGTGGTGGATCAGCTGGAAGAGACCTCAGACGTGCGAATGAGCGATGTATGGGCCGAAGCTATGTTTTTCTTCCCTGCTGGTAGGCTCAAGCCCATGAACTAACGATCGATATGGTCGACTGACTACATGTACTTGACAGGCGGAGACACGAATGCCACGGCTATGAGCAGCGTCTTCTTTTATCTTTCCCGCTACCCGGAATGCTATCAAAAGCTGGCCGACGAGGTTCGCTCAACATTTACCAGCGGCAAGGAAATTGTCGGCGGCCCCAAGCTGTCTAGCTGTCGTTATCTCCGAGCCTGTATCGACGAAGCGATGCGAATGAACCCCCCTGTGGGAGGCACCCTTTGGAGGAAGCTGTCCGCTGACGCCGACCCGAGCCAGCCCTTTATCGTCGACGGCCATGTTGTGCCTCCGGGAACACATGTTGGCGTCAATACCTATACACTGCACCACAGCGAGGAGCATTTCCCGGACCCGTACACTTATAAGCCAGAACGCTGGCTCGAGTCGGATCCTGGTGTTCGCCGCCACATGAACGCGGCATTTGCGCCGTTCTCCGTTGGGCCACGAGGCTGTGCCGGAAAGTCATTGGCATATCTCGAGTCCAGCCTTGTCGTGGCCAAGACGCTGTGGTATTTCGACTTTGAGATTGCTCCTGGAGCGGCCGGGCAGCTTGGGGAGGGGAAACCAGGGGGCCGAGTCGGGCGACACCGCCCAAAGGAGTTTCAGGTCTATGACATTTTTGCCTCCACGCAGGAAGGCCCTGGCGTCATGTTCTATCCTCGAGGAGAGTACTGTAAGGAGGATCTGGAGTCTGCATGAAGGTGCTGTCAGGGCGTAGCCATTATCGGCGTCACAACAGCAGCCTTGGTCAGTCTTGACGAGCCGGAATCAGGAACGTGGTAGCTGTGGCGATATTATTTCCTGATATTGACGGAGGGCCTGGCGTGAAGTTTCGTCATAAGCTGCATGCTTACCACAGTCAACAGATGGTGGACGTGACAAACTGTCTCTCAGCTCCTCCTCCAAGGATTGGCCAATTCAACCACTTGGGGTTCAAGATATCAGCAGTGTCGGCAATACTGCACTTCTACATGTACATCATTTGCTGTATTAAGAAATAAGCATTGCAGCCGCACGTGGGATGATCAACACTTTGAAACACATATATATAGCAAAACAGAAGTTTGTATTGTAACCTTGTGAGAGAAGGCTGCGTAGCTACGTCAGTGGCTCTGCAAGTGCAGGCTGCGAGGGGACTGCATCCCGATGCCAAGGCATATATACCGGCGCTGGGCTGGTGGCGATGCAGGATGATCGTCCCCAGGGAATGTCGATCCAGCCCAATTGTCATCAGAGCTGAGTTTCAGGCACAGGTAAGACGATTCAGATCAGCGAGCGCTCACAAGAGATCGCCGGCATTGATTACAACTGTAGGGGTCAGATCTGAAGCGTAGTTTGGGCGACCGGCGTTGAAACACTCCGCGACTAGCACATCGGGGGCGAACGAGGCACGTTTCTTACTCTTCCTTTGAGGAAATGGGGCTATACGTGAGATAATGAGAGACCATAAGGCATATACAGGCTCACGAGAGCAATATATAAGTCGCATCTAGTCCATCATGTCGCAAACTTTGGCTTATATCAAACCAGCAAACCATCAGACCATCACACTGCAAACCACAACCCAGCAAGCCACAAAGAATCCCAATACTCTCTATAGCCCAATTATCTTACCTCACAATGCACGCCTTTAGTATCATCACTTCCCTCCTGGCTGTGGCCTCTGGAGCTACCGCCGCTGCCACCCCGAGGTCCAATACCGCCCGTGCAGTCCAAGACTTGCAGGGCAATGCCGAAAAATCCCTTGAACAGCTCAAGGCTGGATCGTGCGACATCATTGGTAACCACTTGGTCTCCTCTTGGGAGTTTGCTTCGAGACTAACAGCCGCCAGCCTGCGCATCTGCTTACGCCCCTAGCATCGCTGTTTGCGCCGCAGCTATTGTTGAACCCAGTAAGTCCAGGCTCTTGAAACGCGCAGAAGATCGCCACTAATATCACCAAGCTCCCCTGGGTGAGATTGCGTGCCTTGCTGCTATTGCCAACAGCAGCCAGAACCCGGTTAGTGACTCAGAATGGAAGCCATCTCGAGAAGTGTCGCTAATGTTTCTGGTAGCCTGCCTCCTGCTCGGGTTGTCTGGATTAAACGTTGCTTGGTCTGATAGTCAAAGCACGCTCTGCAGCAGTTTGACCGTGCCTTGCGCAAATACGGGAGCTTCCAAGGATGGTTTTGGATCGTGTTATTTCCCGCCAGATGTACTGCCGGATTAGAACAAAGGGGCCAGACTGTACACATGGGCCTTGGATTCCTGGGTACTGCCTCTGGGCACCCTTGTCAGGATCGAGTGTATACTTTTAGATTTGACAATGAGAAATAGGAGTTTTGATGAGCTCGGTAAACATATTCAGGCGCGGCATCCTGAGTGCGGCTGAGAGCATTTCACAACTAACTAGAGCATCGGCATCGACCCGAGTTCTCGCGTCCAAAGGCGAATAGGTACGCTACGAGATCCGCATGGCCGAACCGCGGCCCCTTCCCCCCCAAGTTGCGTAGGTTTACAATGGGGCGAGATTACCCTGTCCAGGCGATATCCATGTCGCTCAAGGTCGCGTTGGAAATGACTTGGTCGTCGAGAAGGTTGGGCGGGCAGGGCAGTCAAGGTCGCCGTCGGCCCAGGCGCCAAGGAGAACCTGTGTTGGGTCGGAGAATGGAAGAACAGCCTTGGATGTAATGCGACTTCTAGAAGCAAATAGGCCAGAAGAAAGTTTGATGACTGTCGTTTCCGTGTTAGCGGTTTTATGTATTGCTTATGCTTGTTTGAAGGGCTCCAGGCCATATTGGTTGGTTACAGTGTGCTTACAGGCGACTGACGTCAGGCACAGGAGAGAGACGATGACCCGTTTGAACTTGGACTAGATCGGTAAATGCGTGGTCTCAATTGATCGCTGGGGTGATGATTTGTGGTCGCACTTGGCGTGTACGAGTATAGCTTGGGTAGTACAGGCAGTATGCGACGTCATCAATACCTCAAAGCCGGCAATGCGGCCAGCCTGGGTGCAAGTACTCATTCTGCTTTGCTCCCCTCCCAGGCTTTTGCGCAGTGGTCAATGTTCCATCTCCCCTTCTGGAAATACTGTTCATCAAGATTCCGTCAAATTACCAGTGCATTCCGTTAATGGGATGCCAATAGACTCATATTGGGATAGCTGCAGCACCAAAAATCGTCAAGATGCCAGGCGAGGTCATTGATGAACCCAACCCGCCGCCCCTACCAAGTCATCTACCCGATCAGACGATCCAGCTGGCGGCAAGGATCCAAAGGAAGCCTCTCGATCCTGATGTGGCTGCATCACTCAGAGATTTCCAGCAGGCGGCATGTTATCTTGCCGGTGGTAAGTGTTTCTTCGGGTACAGGAACTCGCAATGGGCTGCTGATCGCAATGTAGCCATGATCTTCCTCCGCGACAATGTCCTGATTGAAAGGGATCTCAAGCTCACGGATGTCAAGCCGAGACTGCTGGGCCATTGGGGGACCTGCCCAGGCCTCATCCTCATTTGGGCCCATCTCAATCTGCTGATCCGCGCGCGAGGGAAGGACATGTTATATGTCATTGGCCCTGGCCACGGTGCCCCTGCTGCGCTGGCCGCCCTCTGGCTGGAAGGGTCGCTGGAGAAGTTCTATCCAGGCCGATATCCAGTCAATATGGACGGCCTGCGAAATCTCATCACCGGCTTCTCGGTGCCAGGCGGATTCCCCAGCCACATCAACTCGGAGACTCCTGGGGCTATCCATGAGGGAGGAGAGCTGGGATATGCTCTCTCTGTGTCTTTCGGTGCGGTCATGGACAACCCAGATCTCATTGTCACATGCGTGATAGGTGATGGCGAGGCAGAAAGTGGTCCTACTGCAACGTGAGTCTTCCCATTACGAGTAATATCGTATGGTTCTAAGGTTAACCTTCGCAGTGCCTGGCATTCTATCAAGTACATAGACCCAGCAGAGTCTGGTGCCGTCATCCCTATCCTTCACGTCAACGGCTTCAAAATCAGCGAGCGCACCATCTTCGGGTGCATGGACGACAAAGAACTGGCGGCCCTGTTTTCAGGCTACGGCTATCAGGTCTGCTTCGTTGAAGATCTCGATGATATCGATACGGATCTCCACAACGCCTTGGAATGGGCCTTGGTGAGAATCACCGAAATCCAGACGGCTGCTCGCCAGGGAAATCCCATGATCAAGCCACGGTGGCCCATGATAATTTTGCGCACTCCTAAAGGATGGGGAGGTCCAAAGAAGGTGGACGGCGCTTTTGTGGAGGGTTCATTCAAGGCGCACCAGATTCCAGTTCCCTCAGCCGGTTCCGATGAAAAGCACCTCCGAATTCTCCAGGACTGGCTTAAGAGCTACGGTGCGGACAGACTGCTCAGAGGGGGACAACCTGCCGACTCTATTCTCAGCATACTGCCTGAGGATTCTAAGAAATTGGGCCAGATCAGAACAGCATATGACTCTAGACAGCCCTTGAAACTCCCCGACTGGAGAGCTCAGGCGGCATCGAAATTTGAAGACTGCAGCAGCATGCAGAAAACGGGGTTCTTTCTTGATAAGGTTGCCGTGGCGAACCCCAAATCGTTCCGAATCTTCTCACCAGACGAACTCGAGAGCAACAAGCTAAGCGGTGTTCTGGAGCACACCGGTCGCAACTTCCAGTGGGATGAGTACTCTCGTGCCAAAGATGGGCGCGTAATTGAGATACTTTCGGAGCACTGCTGCCAGGGCTTCATGCAGGGATACACGCTCACAGGCCGCACAGCGTTGTTCCCTAGCTACGAGTCGTTCCTGGGTATTGTCCACACAATGATGGTTCAATACTCCAAGTTCAGCAAGATCGCCCGCGAGACAACGTGGCACGGTGATATCAGCTCCATCAACTACATCGAGACGAGTACCTGGGCACGCCAGGAGCACAACGGCTTTTCGCATCAAAACCCATCTTTTATCGGTGCCGTGTTGAATCTCAAGCCCGGGGCTGCTCGTGTTTACCTGCCGCCTGATTCAAACTGCTTCTTGAGCACAATTGATCACTGCCTACGGTCGAAGAATTATGTCAACCTCATGATTGGGGCTAAGCAACCCACTTTTGTGTACCTTTCTGCGGATGAAGCCGCCGAACACTGCAGAAAGGGGGCCTCGGTGTGGGATTTCGCTTCCTACGAGGAAGAAGGCACAGATCCAGATGTCGTGCTAGTTGGCATTGGTGTCGAGGTGACTTTTGAGGTCGTTAAAGCCGTTGAGCTCCTGAGAGAGCTTCTTCCCAACCTACGTGTGAGGACTGTCAATGTTACGGACCTCATGGTGCTTGCTGCCGAGTCAAGCCACCCACATGCGCTCGGGAAATCAGAATTCGTTGACATGTTTACTGCTAAAAGTCCCGTGTGCTTCAACTACCACGGCTATGCGACTGAGCTGCAGGGCTTGCTGTTTGGGAGGCCCCAGATGGAGCGAATGACGGTCGAGGGGTATAAGGAGGAAGGGAGCACTACAACACCGTTCGACATGATGATGGCCAACAAGGTCAGCCGTTTCGATCTCACAAAGAGGGCTGCAAAGGCGGCGGCCGAACGGAACGAGAACGTACAAAGTGTGCTGGAGGATGTTCTGAAGAAGACTGATGACAAGGTAGCCGCTGTGCGGGAGTATATTGGTCTCTACGGGAAAGGTGAGTGTATCCACGCATCCTCCATGTCCAGACACTGCTAACGCAACTAGACCCTGACGACATTTATGAGATGCCTCACTTCTAATCTGAGCGACTCACTGAGACCATCTTCACTAGTGCGTCAATTTGCATCGTCTAGCCGTATCGTGAGCTGTCATGCTGCGTTTGGTGAAGCCCTCCAATGAAGAATGGCATGTATTTAGATGATTTGATCTCTACAATTGGACCGAGTTTCCTTGAAGAAACACAGTTTATGCAAACTTCTAGTCTCATTACATATTGAACGCTCTCTACCAGAGCGGTAGACTCGAAGATGGCGATGTGTGCTGGGCTTCGCGGGTACGTAGTCATGTTCTGTCAGTCTTGTTTTCTATGGGAACTTGCTGTCAATATCCGCATTGTCACCAACCTTGATGGCCGACAACCTCATTGTCAGCTCTCTTTTAGGTCGTCAGACGACCAATATGAAAGGAACGACGGACACGACAGGTTCCACGTAAGCGTTACGACGTTTGAGTCGGAACTGGGATTGACGGTATTGAACCCCAGCCACTTTGATGCTCTGGTGACGTCTTGTACGAGTATAGGGGTACAAATAAAGGCGGTCCAATGGTGCATCTCGGTCGATGCGTCGCGGAAGAATCAGCCACTGTGTGTCTCTGACGATGCTTCTTTGTAAAAGAATTCTTGACGTCACGATAGGATAAGGGCGCGGTCACTTGGGCAGCCGCATCGAGGCAGCAGCGTGAAGATCGTCCCCAGGACGGTTGACGGAGCAAAACATGCGGGAAGCCGGCCCCACCCACGGCCCCACCGCCGTGTACCGCCGCCGGGGAACCTGCGAGCGGGACGCCTGGAATCACTGGAATCAGGGCACATGCATGTGGGCTGGTTGGCACGAGGCCTCTTGAGGCGCGAATGACGTTCATATTACAACTCCATATTTCTCTACGGGGTGGCCTCCGGTTGGTGTGCGAGCCGTGGGATTGGCTGGCTTCATCAAATGATAAAGGGCGGGCGCATCTCCGTAGCCCGCCTGATACTCGCGATTCATCGTGAACTGACTCAATCAAGTCTTGATTGTCGTGACAGGAATTCAAGTTTCCACGTTCCACTCTCCAGATAGTACCCAACTTATCACAGGAATCGACTACGCTCCTCTGCCATGGCACCCAGTCAGGAAGCAACCAAGACAGCCGGCCTGCCACGCGACACAAACGTCGGTGGCAAGCGCTTCGCGGATTTCGACTTGCAGGGGAAGACATTCTTGGTCACCGGAGGTGCTAGGGGCCTCGGGCTCGCATTGGCCGAGGCACTCGTTGAGGCCGGTGGAAGAGGTTAGTCCATGGTATGGCATGGCAGTGGTATTTCGCACGCTAATGAACTTGTAGTCTTTTGCCTTGACCGTGCAGAAGAACCAGACCAAGAGTGGAACGAAGCCCTCGATCGGGTTGTTCCGGAATGGGGCGGTTCATTGGTATACCGACAAGTCGACGTCCAGGATACTAGTAGCCTGGAAAAGGTCATTGGCGAGATTGCGGACGAGAACAAGCGCTTGGATGGGGTCATTGCTGCCGCTGGAGTCCAGCAGGTGACGCCCGCCACGGATTACACGGCTGAGGACGCCAATGGCATGCTGTCGATCAACTACACCGGCGTCTTCATGACGGCAACCCTGTCGGCCCGCAAGATGATGCAGTACAAGTGCCCTGGCAGCATCTGTCTGATTGCGAGCATGTCGGGATCCGTCGCCAACAAGGGCCTCATCTCGCCCGTGTACAACTCTTCCAAGGCCGCTGTCATCCAGCTGGCCCGCAACCTCGCCATGGAGTGGACTCCCATGAAGAAGGACGGGTCAGGAGGCATCCGGGTCAACTGCATAAGCCCGGGGCACATCAAGACCCCCATGGTCAACCAGATGATGATTGATGAGCCGGAGACTAAGGAGAGGTGGTGCCGGGAGAACATGATGGGACGCCTCGCCTCGACGAGCGAGTTCAAGGGAGCGGCCCTGTTTCTTCTCAGCAATGCGAGCAGTTTCATGACAGGGGCTAATATGATTATTGACGGTGGGCACACAGCCTGGTAATATAGGGCACAAGAGTATCTGGCATTCGTGTCAATGCCGTTGCTGCTGGGCCTGTGTGGACACCGCTTGTCGCGACGGGCGTCAGCAGCGTGGGCTAGAAGGGGTGTGGCCTCGGGAACACGATACCTATGGGAAGACTTGGGTAGCCGGTGGAAGTGGCTACGAACTATGTCTTCCTCGCTAGCAAGGAGAGCTCATTCTATAGCGGGCAGACACTGCATCCGAATGGTGGCATTGTCGTGCACGGCTGAGCTCAGGGGGTAAAAGGCTTTGGCTATTAGTCGGGTGCTATAGCTGTGGAAAGTTGAAGTCCAATGTGAAGTTTTATGCAAGTACGTCGTGAGACGCGGGTAGTGGGTGGTGAGTGGTGATTGTGGAGAAGCGACTTGTATCTTTATGACATGTATGATGACGATCATGGGACTGCTGGGCTGGACCATGGACTAGCCGATCGGAATTCAGACCAACTGTTAATAGTTGTATTCCAGACAGCTAAAGCAGGTCAGCTGCCCAAGCTGCAGCTCAAGCTGACTGCGTCTTGCGGATCATGGACTCATGGTGGGAACATTTCCACAGGCGTGAAGTGTGGGGGCTACAGGGGTATATGTACTCGTACATGAGGTATGTACATGTACATAGACATGCTGCCGAATCCTCTATGCAAGTATAAACCCACCTGTCCCTGCTGCCTAGAAGTCTCACCGGCGGTTCTTTGTCCATTAGCTACATGGTTATGATCTTGCTGGAAGGTCTCATCTTCCCAGATTCGACTTGAGGCATTTCAAAATGGCATTCGATCCTCTCACGGACATCCCCGACCTGTCTGGCAAGGTGATTCTTGTGACTGGCGGTAAGTGGTCACGATGACTACAAGGAAGATGGCAAGCGACTTACTACGGCGACAGGAAACACGGGCTTGGGCGCAGCCACCATCAAGTTTCTTGCCCGGCATAATCCCACAGCCATCTACCTCTGCGCTCGTCCCGTCTCCATCCCCAGCGCCGAGGCTCTCGTCTTGTCCGTTAAGGAGTCCGTCCCAGACGCCAACATCAAGATTCTACCCCTCGACCTGTCGTCCCTGGAAAATGTCAAGAAATTCGCCGCCGACTTCCTCCAGGAGGCGCAAAGACTCGACCTCCTATTCCTGAATGCTGGAATTTCCACCACAGCGCCGGCTCTCACAGAGGATGGGTACGAGAGCCAGTTTGGCATCAACCATGTCGGCCATGCGCTGCTTACCCAGATGCTGATGCCGAAACTGCTGGAAACGCAAGGGCAGGGAAACCAGGTGCGCATCATGGTCACCTCGTCCATGGCAGCCCACATGGCCTCGCCACCAACGGGCCTTGTGCTTGATGAGATGAAGAAGCCAGATCCCCTAGACTCGCCGTACCAGAGATACGCGCACTCCAAACTCGCCGCCATCTTATTTGCCCGCAAGCTCTCACAGCTGTACCCGTCCATACAGTCCGTGTCCTTCAATCCAGGCCAGGTCTACACGGACCTCTTCAAGAAGGCCACAGGCATCAACAAATGGGTCATGATGTTTATAGGCATGCCCTTTGCGTGGATTACAGGGGTCAGCCCGGAGAAGGGGGCAGTGAATGGGCTGTGGGTGGCATTTGCGGATGATGTGAAGAATGGTGCTTATTATGAGCCTGTCGGTGTTCTCGAGGAGGAGAAGAATTTCTTTACGGACCAGAACCTGGCTGATGAGCTCTGGCGCTGGACAGATGACGAGTTGGCAGCGCACGGCGCGCCGGGTTGGCCGGCTGCATGAAGAGGTCTATGCTCATACTGATCGCAAGATTAGAATAGGGAGGTTCATATCTACACTGCAAGTTTCTTCGTTGCCAGACCAGCCACCTTATTTCTTCTTAGTTCCAGCCTCCCTCTGTGCCAAAATATGCGTCGACAGAGCACGCAGGTTTCCAGCATTTACAATCTTGGGAAGCGGCAGCTCAACACCCGTCTCTCTGCGGATCCAGTTACGCAGCTCTACCGACACCAGCGAGTCCAGGCTGTAGTTGGCCAGCGGTGCGTCGGCCTCAATCTCGTCCCTCTCAATCATGGTGATGGATGAGACCTTGTCCATCAGGACGGCGAGCAGAGCCGTCAGGGGATCAGCCGCATTGGCGAGCTGCAGACCTTTGGACTTGGCCTCTCCGCCGCGGCCCACTTCCTCTGTCCCATCAGCACGTGTCTCGGCCCTGATATAGTCAACAAGGGCCCTGGGGTGGAAGCACTGCCACGGCAGCGTGCTGCTATCGTCCCCCCGGGCGTAGCTGAAGGAGATTGCTTTTCCATCACGGTTCAACCCCGATCCAGGGCCAATGATGCCGCCCTTCATGACGGTCCTGAGGTGCTCCAGCGATAGAACTGCACCCAGAGAGCTGGTGAGCTTGCCCTCCAGGTCGCGGTCCGCCACGTAGCCGACGTCGAGAACCACGGGTAGAGCGACAGACACGGTGGGCTGGCCCAGGGCGCTACGAAACTCGGCAAAGGCATCGTAGAATGACTAGGTAGGTAAAGTCAGTATTTGCATCCAAGAAGGTGTCTTTATTAGATGATCTTACAGCAGTGCCCGAGTAAACGGACTGGCCAATGTTGCCGCTGCCAGAGATAAAGGAGGACAGGGCGACAAAGAAGTCGAGATTGTCTGGGAGCAGCTCATGAAGATTCCACGCGCCCCTAATTCGCGGCAAAACGATATTCAACCAGTCTTGGTGCGAGGTATTGCTCAAGAGTTTGTCCTAATGTCAACGTCAGAGATGATTTAGAATATGAATCTTCTCGAGAACAACTTACTTTGAGGAACAAGGCTCCGTGGACGACACCTCCGACCGGAGGAAGGTCCTGAATGGACTGCACAGCATTGACGACGTCTTCTCGGCGGCCAACATCGCACGCGATGGCCCTCATCGAGACATCTGAGTCCTGGTATTGTGCAAGCACCTTCTGGACATCCGGGCGAGATGAACCACTTCGGCCCAGGAGAACCACATTGCGAGCCCCATTCTCGACCATCCAAGGTCCAAGAGACAATCCAATACCACCTGTACCACCTGTAATAACATACGTCTTGTCAGGACGAAGTAGTGCATCTGAAGACACGCCCAGTGGTTTGGCCCCCTCGGCCATGACCCGCTCCTCGGAATCCATGGTGATGACAATCTTGCCGATATTCTGACCCGATTGGAGCTTGCGCATTCCCGTGGCAATCTGCGAGACAGGAAGCGCCGTTAGAGGCCTAATTGGCACGACAACCTTACGTTCGACGAGGTCGTTGATATCTGCCAGGCAGCGGCGATGCTCGTGCGGCCGGCTCAAGAACATGGTGCGGAGATCGACGCCGGTGAAGGTGACGTTGCGGTCGAATGGCCTCATGGGCAGATAGCTGTTCTGCAGAAGATCCCTCTTGCCAATTTCGACAAACCGGCCAAAGTCGGCCACGATGGCCCATGTCTCCTGGAGGAGGTTACCGCTGAGCGAGTTGATGACCACGTCCACGCCCTTTCCACCAGTCTCGGAGAGGATGCCATCGCGGAACTCTGGTGTGCGGCTGGAGTATATGTGGTCCTGGGGAATATCAAACTCCTTGTGCAGAAACTCTCTCTTGGCGGGAGACCCAGCAGTCACATACACCTCGGCGCCTACGTGACGCGCGAGCACGATGCAGGCCTGGCCCACGGCGCCCGAGGCAGCGTGGATCAAGACGCTCTCTCCCTTCTGGAGCCGACCAATTCGCAGGACTGACATGACTGCGGTGGAGTACGCGACTGAGATGCCAGCGGCTTCTGCTGTGCTGAATCCCTCGGGGATCTTGCATGCGTGCCACGAAGGCATCTGCATGTGGGTGGTAAAGCTGCCTCCATGGAGAGCACCAAAGAAGACCTTATCGCCCGGCTGCAGATCCTTGACCGCAGGGCCTGTCTGTAGCACAACTCCAGATCCCTCAAAGCCGGGACGAGTCCAGGGGATTGAACCAAGAACAAGGAGAACGTCGCGGAAGTTAACACCCGAGGCCTCGACCCGCACTAGAATACCATCATCAGCCAGAGGCTGCTGGAGCGTATCCGCCCTCTTGAAGTATATCGAGTCAGGGCTTCCCGCAGCGTCAACCGTCATCTCAAACGAGACGTTGTCTTGCCAGAGATTCTGCTCCTTGCGAATTATGACTCCCGCCTCCGAGGCAAAGGCCTCTCTGGCCTCGGCGAGCGGACGATAGCGAGGCAGCCACATGCTTCCCTCGTGCCATGTGAAGTCAAAGTCCACAGCGCTGGCAAATTCAGGATCGCGAAGCTTTCTGGCCAGACGCGCAATGGCCGAGGCCCCTTTGGGAGTGTAGGGAAGGTCCTCCAGCATCAATAGGTTTCTTGATCCGTTCTCAAGACGAACCGTCCGCAACATGCCCTTGACTGTGTCACCATCCGGTGTGTGGTTCTCAGGAATGACCCATAACATGCCCCTGACTTGGAGGAAGGTATCCCTCAACAGATCAAAGGTCTCTTCAGATACCTCTTTGAAGATGCTGTTCCGGGGAGAGTCAATGAACAGACACAAAGGGTCGTCGGACGGATCAATCTCAGCAAAGGGCTTGATCTCAGTCTCGCAGCCAAGGTTTTCAGTGATCAACTCAGAGACCACCTGGGCAAACTCTTCCTCCTCGCTATCCATCATGGGTCCACAGATGGTGATGGGTGTCGCATGATCGACCGTGTCGGCGAGGCCCACTCTCGTCGTGGTCATGATACTCAGGATATTCTCGGGGTCATTGGGGTATCCCTCAATCACTCCATCCACGCCCGAGAAGCCGCGGTCCGAGAACAGGCGGCTCCATGCGTCCTTCGACAGCAGCGGCCCTTGCTCCAGAGAGCGGTACTCGTCCTCCGCCAGCCACCAGCCTGGAAGCAGGGCGAAGGGGAGGACTAGAGGCGCGTGAAGGCCGGCCTCGAGAACGACGAGCCTGCCATTTGGCTTTAGCAGGGACCGCACATGGTCGACTGTGTTTGTCATGTTGGGCGTCGCGTGCAAGACGTTGGACGCGATGACTAGGTCGTAGTCCTCAAGGGCAAAGCCCTGCTGCGTGGGATCCTGGCTGACGTCGAGCTTCTTATACGTGACATACTTGGACCACTTGTCCAGCTTCTCGCGGGCAGCTTCGAAGAAGCCCGATGATATATCCGTGTAGGTATAGCTGAAGTTGTCAGGAAGCCTCTCTCCCCCGCGCGAGATGGCCTGGAAGACGGGTAGAGTGGCACTGCCAGTTCCCGCTCCAATCTCGAGCACCCGCAGGCTGGACTTGACGTCGCACTGGTGGCGGACCCATCGGGCCAAGACGTGGCTCAGACGCACGTTGGTCAGATCATCGTCGTAGTAGCGGGACAGGCGGTTGTCCTTGAGCATGATCTCGAGAGCATGTACTTCGCCTCGCAGGATGGCCGTGAGCTGCTCTCCCACGGCGCAGACCATCTCTCCTTGGCCACCCGAGCCTGACACAGTACCCACGAGTGATTCTGTGTCGACTCCTTCTAGAGTATTTTTCGTCTTGGCTTCCTCTATACATGCCGTGGCCCAGACCTTGAAGCGGGCCAGGTGAGGAGGAAGCGCATTCTCATCCTTGGCTGTCTCTTGTAGTGCCTTCTCCATGAAGTAGATGCCAGCCTGATTCAGCAGCCGCACCCGGTGGCGCTCCTCTTCTGGAGTAGGACCGACATGTAGGAAGTTTCGTAGTTTCTCATCGTCAGCCAGATTGTCCAGGCTCGGGATCAGATCCCAATGATAGCTGGCTGGGAGGTTGGAGGTCGGGTTGGCCGAGGAGCCGGAGGCGATGACTCGCAGTGAGACCGACTCCCATTCAGCAACCGGAGTCAGTGCATCATCACTTTTGATAAAGACTGCGACACTGATGCGTAGCAGGCCGGCCTTGAGGTCATAGTCGAGGAGTCGCGTGACAGTCGTCATGCGCAGACTCGCCTCGACGGGGATGTTGTTCGAGATGCGCAGGCGGCTGACGTAGTTTGGCATCATGGCTGGCTTCTCTCCATAAGCCTCCAGGAGTGGACCCAGCCCCTGAAGAAAGCTGTCCAGGGTCGGTGTGTCGACTGAGACGGGGGAGCCGTATGGTGATGGCAGCGTCAGGTCCAGCTCGCGCAGTTCGCTCTCCATGACGGTCCAGCCAGGTCCCTCCCAGAATTTCTTCATTCGTTTGAACTCGGGTCCGTATGTTGTGCCCTCCTTGTGGTCTGTGGAATATTCCAGTTCTGGGTCTCGCTCCTTGAGCTGGTCGCTGGTGATGAGCGGTGCTGATGCTCGGAATGTCGGCGTGTCTATAGTTGGTTCTTTGGCCTCTGCTTCAACACGGCCGTGACAATGCGCCGTCCATCCGTACTCGTGTGACCAGCTCAAGATCTCGAAGACCCACGAAGTAGAAGAGAATGTCTCCGTTCCAGTGGCGGCAGGTCGCAGTTTGGTAGTGATGTCGACACGCTCATCTTCCTCAATTTCCAGGCTGCGTTTGGCGTGGAACTCGTGCACAACGAGACTGGAGAACTTGCCCGATGCTACTCGTCTGAGGCCCTCCATGGCTAGCGAAAGATAACCTGTCATCGGGAAGATGACCTGCCCACCCACTGCATGCTCCCGGATCCATGGCATCTCATCAAGAGTAAAGACTTGCCTGAAGGTCATATCACTGCCTTCCGTATAGGGGCTCTTCCACCCGACCATGGGATGGTACGGCTGGCCAGGATGGAGCTTTGCCTGGGTGATGCGGGACCTCAGCATATACTTCACGGAGCGGTCCCAAGCATACGCGGGGAGATCGGCGAGAACCTGCGCCTTGCTCTGGTCCGTCTGATTGACAGGTCCGAGATTTACGGGAGAGCCCAAGCAGAACAGGCTCTTGGCCAGTGTAAGGAGTGCCTCCTCGCTGTCTGTGCCACGTTCCAGAGATGCAAGATAGTTGAGCTGCTCACCGTGACGCTGGCCCTGTTCACCTTGCTGTTGCTGTTGTCGGAGGGCATCGGCAGTCTGCTTGATCGGGTTCTTGAGAGCCGAGTGCGGCCCAATCTCGACAATGACATTGGGGGGCTTGGAATTAGCCGGGCTGTCCTGTCTTGACAGAACTCTTGTGACGGCGTCAGCAAACCGAACAGGCTGAACAAGGTTGTTAACCCAGTAGGAAGCGTCGAGGGTGTCAAAGCCCTTGCCGTTGTCGGCCGAGGAAGATACAAAATGAGGGCGAGGGGCATCCTGTTGCGAGGGTGAGGATGCTGCGGTGCAGTAGGGCTCGATGGATGTCCTGTAAGAGTCCGCTACCTCCTCCATGTGGCGAGAGTGATATGCTACCTCAACCTTGAGCTTGCGAGCAAACATGCCCTGTGTGGTAGCCATTTGGTGGATCTTGTCAATGGCAGATTCATCTCCAGAGATGGTCACGCTCGACGGGCTGTTGATTGCTGCAATGGTCGCATATCCCTCGGTGTTGTGTTCCAAAAGTGCAGATGCTTCCTCGGATCCCACTCCCAGAGCCAGCATGGCACCCTTCTGGCCCTGGCGAGCGAGCTCAACAGCCGCCAGACCACGGAAATAGGCAATGGCGAGGGCTGCTTCGAGGGATACGAAACCTGCGGCAAAGGCAGCCCCTATCTCTCCGCTGGAATGACCGGTGACAGTGGTCGGCTCGATGCCCCAAGACTTGAGCAAGGTGACAAGGGCAAGCTGGACGGCAGTGCATGCCGGCTGGCTGATTTCGGCCTCGTTGATTCGCGTCTCGGAGGCTGGCCGATCGAGTTCCTCTGCTTGTGGTGTCAGACTTATGACAGTGATGAAGATACGAATATGCGGGAAATGGGAGATACGTGCCTCTCAGCGACCAAGTAGCACCTAGTTTCTTAAGGTTCACCTCAGCCTCGTCGATGGCCGCAGCAAACACCTTGTAACGCCGCAGGCCAGCCGCCATTTGTGCGTGTCTTGAACCTGTTAGCCGGTTCTGATATACAATAATCATATAGCAAGCGGCTTCTTACTGAGCACCCTGTCCGGTAAACACAAACGCGACGGCTCTATCTCTGATCTTTCTTGGCTTAGCTGCTGCTAGCTGCGTCTTCAGCTCATCCAGCGAGTCTGCCGTGGCTGCTACCCTGTACGAGTGGTGGGTTCGACGCTGGCCGAGGGTGAAAGAAAGGTTCTCCAGAAATGTGCTGGATCCATCTGCAGCAGAGGCGTCCAGGTACTCTTGGAAAGAAGACAAGTAAGCAGTGAGGCTGTTCTCCGACTTGGCGGATAGAACATATAGCCGTTTTACTGGGCTATGGCCAACACCGTTCTGAGCCTCATTTCCGCTATGTGTATGGGAAGAACTGCCATTTGTGGGTTCGGCTTCGCCGTTGGCAATGTGTGTGCCGTTTGTTATGGTACCGTTTGAGTGGCTGTTGCCATTGATGAGTTTGCGGGTGGCTGTTGGGCTCTCTTCGAGAATGATGGCCGAGTTGCTGCCACCAAAACCTGCATATAACACGTCAGGCATCTGGCATTTTGCCAAGTTTCGTTATTGCTTAATGGAAATACCCACCAAAATTGGTCACGCAGACTCGTCTTGGCTCATTGGATGGCCATGGAATTATGGTAGGGGCCACCTAAGTCCATGTTTAGCGTCCGCTATAAGCATCCATAAATTCGACAGCAAAGAAGAAATGACGAAATCACCTACTCTGAGACGTTCTCTGCCCTCAATACTCTCATTAAATCTCTCAAAATTGGCGTTTGGCAGAATGTGCCCGTGCTGGAGCATCATAATGGCCTTGATCATACCAAGGATGCCGCTGGCCCCTTCGAGGTGTCTATACGTGATGGTTAGGAGGGAATGCCGGAGAGAGGAGAGATAGCTAATATGACGAACCCAAAGTTGGATTTTAATGAGCCGATATACAGAGGGTTGGAGGGTGTCCGCTGGCTGGCAAGTACCGACGTGAACGAACCAGCCTCGATAGGATCGCTAATAGTTGGTCAGTCTGACATTGTCAGGGCGTGAAGTCATCGACATACCCAACTTTGGTACCCGTTCCATGCCCCTAAGCAATTAATCAGCAATGCTAAAAGGATACTATCGTAGGCGGGGACAATACCTCAACCACAGGGGTTTGACTTGGACTCAGTCCCACCTCTCGGTGAACGCGTCGGAGCAGCTGCTCCTGCGCAGACCGCCTGGGCATGGTGATTCCATCCGATCGACCACCGTGGTTGCAGGCTGAATTGCGGATGATGGCGTGAATTGGGTCACCAGCTTCCATGGCGTCGTCAAGGCGCTTCATCAACAAACACGCACCGCCCTCGCCCCGGCCAAAGCCCGAGCCCTTGATATCGTATGAGAAGGACTTGCCCTCTGGTGAAAGTGCCCTACGCATCGTCAGCTTCGAGATGAGGAGAGGGCTTTGGATAGTGGTCAATGTACCCCATTGTGTCGAGGAAGCTCCACTGGCCTGGTCCAAGGAGCAGCGCAGCACCACCCGCAAAGGCAGAATCGCACTCGCCTGCCTGCAGACTCTGGCAGGCCATATGTACGGCATACGTACTGCTGGCACAGGCGGCGTCAAGGGCGATACTTGGCCCGGAGAGATCGAAGAAGTAGGATAGACGGTTGGCGAACATGCAAGGAGCTCCTCCAGCGCATGTCCACGTTGACGAGGCGGGCATGTCCTCTCCAAGCATGTGGCCATGCTCAGGGGACCCAATGGCAGAGAAGACACCCGTGTTGGATCCAGCCAGGTCTGTCAAGCTGATTCCAGCACTCTCGGCCGCCTCCAGGGCGCACTCGAGCAGCATGCGATGGTGGGGGTCAACGGCACGAGCCTCCTCAGTCCGGAGGTTGAAGAAAGGGGCGTCGAAGCTGTAGACATCGCCGGGCAGAAAGTGGCCTCCGGCGGCTGCGATACACCCGGCCTTGTCCTTGTCTGGGTGATGGAAGGCATCATAGTCAAAGCGGTCGACGGGCACCTTGGACCAGGCCGATCTGGCCTCTGCCAGGTATTCCCACAGGCCTTTGCGTCCGACGCCAGGAGCGCGGTATGAGAGGCCCACGACGGCAATTGGTGTGCGGTCTGGCATTTCAAATACCAATACTGCTTTACTCGATTTCTAGAGACGGGTTGGCTACTAGGAGATGCTACAGCTGTAGTCGGCCCCGGGTGGGAGGTAGATATAGGACTCCCACCATGATCGACACTGGCGGAGTTTGGCCGTTTCGAGGGCAATCTTTCATGTCGCACATGTGGCAGTCCGGAAGTGAGGTATTCACCATCAGTCCTGCAGGTCAGCGCACATGAGCCCGCGACCAGACGCTAAAGACGCAGGTAATCCTGATTCCTTCCCTCGGCTAGGATCCCAAGTCCCTGGTACGTATGTAAACGCAGACGAGTCCACGATGTGATATTCGGCACTAAACAGTACGAGCACCATCGACCGGCGGCTTTCGGAGTGGGGCCTCCGCTCCGGATCCCGAGCATCACAGCGCGGGGTAGCGGGGTCTCTCGTCTCCTTGTCTTGTCTGGGACACTCCCATTGCTTGCTTGCTGTTGCGTCCGTTGGCTCTTGTGCTGTTGCTAAGACTATGCAACTGGAATCCTTCAAGGTCTGCTCTCCATGATGCATGGTCGTGGGGGTCCCAGGCTCCCAGGCTCCCAGCGGCTTGTCCACCTAACCCATACCGACTGGACATGCCGATCAACATCCCCAGAGGTGTCAACTAAATCCGCTTCAGCATGCTGCAACAGAATCCAGTCTCAAAAACGAACCTTGTTAGCGGTGGGGACTTGCAAGGTGCATTTGGCTGTTGCCTGGAGTAGTGGAGAGCCCTGGTCCCCCAGGTTTCGGACCCGCCCAGAACACTACTCCCAAGAAACCTGACCCTCTGGCCGTTGCTCGCATCGTCATGTCTCAGGGTAAGCTCTTGGTGTCTGGTTGCAAGCAGTGGCCTGCAGGCTCGCGATAGCGGTCTCGGAGGCGACATGGGGACCAGCCAGCCGGTCTGACCACCAAAACATAGCGTGCCTAGTAATGTCTGCATATCCTGCACGGTGACTTGTGCGCCCGTAAATGCCTCTGCACTTGTGATGCATATTGTGGTTGCCTAGATGACCAATCCTTCGATGCTGAAGTGCCGTTCCTGGCTCGCGAGAGCTTCCGCTGTGCGGGGGAGATATCGTGGATCGTCATGATGAACGAGGCCAATGCTGACAGGTACAGGTACCTGCGCTGTGCCGCAATTGATATACGACTATCCCGTATAGGTGCTTAATTCTGATGCTCGGAAGGATCCGCGCAGGTCTCATACTCTCACGCATCCCTTATGTAACTAATGGCGAGTATGGACAATGAGTTTGAAGTGGGACGCAATATCAGGAAACACAAGGTTATCCCAGTGCCCCTCTAGCAGAGAACCAACCGCAGTTCTATCAGATTATTATCCATAACGATTAGACTGTCGGCATGGCAATACCATCAATCATGTCGCGGCATGAGGTCGACCAACAGTCACTAGCCGACATTGCAGCCGCTTGTAGTGTGTCTCCTGAGCAGATCGACGACATCTACGCCTGCACACCACTTCAAGTTGCCACCATGGCCGAGTCTACTATCCACGATGGAGCCAGCATCTTCCAGTTTATCCTAACCCTCTCTCCTTCGGTTGACCAGGATCGGTTCTGCTCGTCCCTGCGGCGTGTCGTCTCGCTCAACGCCGTCCTGCGCACCCGGCTCGTCGACTGTGCTCAGGGCCTGGTCCAAGTTGTCATTAACGAAGAGTACCATACACACAGGCTGACGCCTAACTATGATTTGGACCAGTATCTTGTCAAGGATAAAGCGGAACCACTGGGTCTGGGAGCTCCCCTTTTCCGGACGGCGCTCATCGGATGCAAGTTGGTCCTGACGATCCACCACGGAATCATGGACCACGCATCTCTGACTCCATTGTTCCATGATATTCTCAGCGCATATCATGGTCATGAGCCGCAGAAGCGTGCCGCGTTCAAAGAATTTGTTGCACACTGCCTACAAATTGACGATTCTGCAGCAAGGAAATTCTGGGCTTCCCGGTTCAAGGGGGCTCCAGCAATCTTTCCCAGGGTCGACCCGGGCCATGTCCCTTTTGGAACTCACACCGTCACTCGGAGGATAGCCTTGGACAAAGTCGGCACAGATGTCTCCCCTGCTCACGTCCCCTCGTTTGTAGAGGCAGCATGGGCATTGACGGCGTCTAGTTACACTGGCAGCGACAGCAACGCCTTTGGACTAGTTCTCTCTGGTCGCACATCTACCTGTCCTGCGGCTGAGACTACTTTAGGCCCAACAATTGCCATCGTACCCGTTCAAGTAAACCTACAAAGCAGCATGACCGTCGAGGCGGTCCTAAAGGACAGGGCGGCTGCTCGCCGGCAACTCCAAACCGAACCTTCTCTACAGTATGGACTCACAAGAATTCGTGCCGTTAGCGACGCCGCCCGGATTGCCTCGGGGTTCCAGACGCTGCTGAACATTCGTCCGCGTTGGTATGATCCCAAGGAGGCATCCGAGGTGACATACGACGACATGAAGGAACCGTCTGGAGCATTTGCTCTCTCGATAAGTATTGATCTTGAAGACGACGGTGTCTCGGTCGAGGCGGTGGCTGATCCAACTGTCATCCCTGGGCAGCAGCTCAGAAGGATCCTGGATCAGTTCGAGCACCACTTACGATCCCTAACAGAGGCTCCCCTTCAAACGAAGCTCGAAAGGATACCTCGGCTCAGCCCTTCCCATCTAACCGAAATGCGTTCCTGGAACCGCACCGCACCACCGCCTGACGAAACCTGTATTCACGACCTCTTCCGTGCCCAGGCTCGAGCACACCCTGCATCTGTGGCGGTGGAAGCCTGGGACGGATGTGCGACCTACGGCGAGCTGGATGGCATGTCGGACCGCCTTGCCCATAATCTGCGTCAGCGGGGCGTACATGATGGGTCCCTCGTGGCCTTTATTTTTGAAAAGTCCATCTGGACGGTCGTGGCACTGCTGGGGATTATGAAGGCAGGGGGTGCCTGTGTTCCCATCTCCACGGCCGATCCACTTACACGCAAGGCGGCAGTAATTTCCGCAGCAGGTATAAAGATCATCCTGACGTCCTCCGCCGAGTATGAGAGCTCGGTTGGTCTTGCACCAAGTGTCATCGAGGTCAGCGAATCCTCCATCTCGGGGGTCCCTGATGTCACTAGTCCCCTCAATGGCAAGGAGACGGGTGATCCAGCGAATCTGGCATTCGTCCTTTTTACCAGTGGCAGTACGGGGGTACCCAAGGGCGTCATGCTCGAGCATCGCAACTTGACATCCTCCCTGCGAGACATTGCTCAACGGCTTGACTGGCAACCCGGCCAAAAGATGCTCCAGTTTGCCTCTTACGTGTGGGATATCCACATTGGGGAATCATTCGGGGCGATTCTATTTGGCGGGTGTCTCTGTATTCCTTCGGATGACTATCGCAACTCGAGACTGGCACAGTTTATAAACTCCAGCCGGATCGATTGCATGTGGCTGACCCCCACCGTTATTCGTACTCTCTCTCCAAATGACGTGCCTGACGTCAAGATGTTGATATCCGCCGGTGAAGCACTTATGCCAGATGCCTCCAGGACATGGGGTGCAAGCCTGCGTCTCATCAACGGCTGGGGCCCATGTGAGGGTTCAGTCATCAGCGCCATGGCAGAGCTTACACCGGACTCTCCCTACCCAGAGACTATCGGAACGCCCATCAACGGTGCCCTATGGATTGCCAACCCGAAGAACACGGATGAGCTTGTTCCCATTGGAGCTGTTGGTGAAATTTTGATCGACGGTGCTGGGGTTGCTCGGGGTTATCTGAGAGACGAAGTCAAGACAAGAACTTCCTTTATCAAGCCACCTCCATGGGCCTTATATTTGGGCCGTGAAGATGAGAATAGGCGCCTCTACCGGACCGGAGATCTAGCCCGCTATAATCCAGACGGCAGCATCTGTTTTATTGGCAGAAGGGACAACCAGGTCAAGATTCGCGGCCAGAGGCTGGAGCTTGGGGAACTCGAGAGCGTGCTCGCCAGCTGTGGTGAGGTGAGAGATGTCGTCACGACAACAAAGATCATAGACGGCCGCACACATTTAGTTGCTGTGCTCTCCCTAGCAGACGACCAGCTACCAGATGAGGGGTCGTTACAAGATATCTCAGGTGCACACGCAGAGACTGTCACTCGCCATCTCCGCGTCATCCGCGACCACGCACGATCCAGCTTGCCCACTTATATGGTTCCCACAGTATGGCTAGCTGTTGAGAAGATGCCCCGGACAGCATCGGCAAAGCTAGACCGAGTCTTGGTCACGCAGTGGCTGAAGAGCAAGAAAGACCTGTCGCCAGCGAGGGCCGCTATGGATGCAGCATTGACCGAGGGTCTCGTTCCACCACGTACAGCCGAGGAGAAGGTGCTACAGTCGGTGTGGGCATCTGTGCTCAATATTCCCGAGGCTCATATTGGATGTGAAAGCTGCTTCATCTCGCTCGGGGGCGATTCCATTCTGGCAATGCAGGCTGCCAGTCAGTGTCTGAAGCGTGGAGTTGAAACTACCACGGCAGCATTGCTCAGGAATACGCCCCTCGTGGCCATTGCAGAGGCTGCAGCCGCATCAGCGTCTCAAAACGGCACTTCTAAGCTGGATGCTCAAGGAAACCAAGCACATTTAAGCAGTGAACAAGAAGCGGCCATTCTAAGCCGCCTTGGTTCCTTGAACATCCAGGCCTTAGAGAGACATAATGTGGAAGCCATTGTTCCAGCGACGGATGGACAGGCTGCCATGCTCGCTGTGGGGGAGATGGGTGGCAGAGGGTACTACATCGACTTCGTGCTGCAATGCAGCCCCAGTCTTGATGCTGCAAGGCTCCGGAATGCCTGCCAAAAAGTTGTGAAGCACCACGGAATTCTGCGCACGAAATTTGTTCAACATGGCTCCTGGCTCTACCAGGTTATTGTGAAAGATGCCCCTGCAACGATGGTGGTCGATGACGCAGGAGAGGGAAATCTCTCACACGCGGTTTCGTTCAGTCAAGGGGGCCCCTTGGCTTGCTTCCATCTAATTTCTGATACCCGCGGCACCTTTGACCGTATTCGTCTCGAGATACATCACGCTCTGTACGACGCATTGTCTTTGGGGCTAGTGTTCCAGGACCTCCATGCATCATACACAGGAAACCCTCTCTCCGATGGGCCAGAATTTCACTCCTGGGTATCTCACACCGACACTCTGGATACTTCCAGATCTCGCGAGTTTTGGAGCGTAGTCCTCCAGGGCGCCTCGATGCCTTACCTGGTCCCTGTTCCCGTCGGAGCGATGCGAGGCCACCCCTTGGATGAACAGGTCAAGGTACGTGTGCCATTGAAGAACATGGCATGTGTTTCTTCGGTCACGCCATCCAGCGTTGTCAAGGCAGCTTGGGCCCTGCTCCTCTCACATGCCCTCGGCATAAGGGACGTCGTCTTTGGAGAGGTTAGCGCCAACCGCTACCTGTCGGTTCCGGAAGTGGACCAAGTGCGAGGACCTTGCGTGAACCAAGTGCCAGTCCGGGCACGCCTTGACCCCAATATGACGCTGGCCTCGCTGGTTGAGCAAGTACACGATCTACACACAGCCGGTATGCCGCATCACCATCTCGGCACCCGGTCCATCATCAGGGACTGCACAGCGTGGCCGGCCTGGACCCGATTCAGCACTTCTCTTGTGTATCAGAACCATGCCTCAATCGGAAAGACGGTCAGAATCGGCGACGCCAACTGTGCACTGTCGGTCAACGGCCGCCTGGGAGACTCAACCGATATTCATCTAATAGCCACACCTGATCCAGATCGGGGGGAGTTGGAGATTGCGCTGCGCTATTCTCCCTTGACTTTTCCGGCTGAACAGATTCACTGGATCTACCAGACTTTTGCCAAAATCTTGGATCTCTTCCCCTCTGCCTTGGAGCAGAGTCTCAGCCAAGTGGAAGCCGCTCTGAACAGTACTCTTGACTCCCGGTACGTGATTCCCACACTTACCGGAGGCGGCAAAGACCTTGTCAGCACCGAGAACCCGCATGAGTATTCGATATCAGCAGAGGTAACAGAGACGGTATCTGGTGCCTGGAAGGAGCTTAATTTACTGTCAGAGAGTCAAAGGGAGGGCCGGGATTGCGCAATATGGGACTTGGGGGGAGATATTGTCACCACTCTATTGTTGTCCGAGCGATACCGCTCTCGCGGGTACGATATCAGCCCCAGGGAAATTGTCGAAAATCCCACCTACAAGATGCAACTTCGACTGGCAGATTTGAAGAAACACGGGGGGAATGGAATACAAAAGTAGTATGACGTAAGTTGGGGGCTAGGATTTTGAGACTTATTCTAGAACGACTTGGGGACCTCCAGATGATGATACGATGAAATAAAACGTTGCAAATAACTGTGAGCACTATCCATCAAAATCACCGCTTCTACGGAGTACTTTACACCCAGTCAACTGTGCCGACCCGATGTTTATGCGTTAAGCATATAACTCTAGGGTAGGGGAGTTAGGTACCAGTTGTTGCGTGTAAGTGCGAGTGCTGGACGTGAACGCTAATACGCGAGCCAACGGCAGCTACTAGGACTCTGCAATTGCCATCATCCTCTGCGGGAGCTCCCTAAGCCCGCATACAGGCTTATTGCCATCTTAGTTCTTACTACTAGTGCTACCATGGAGCTTCAAAGTTGCCTGGCTGAAAAGTGCGGGGTTTGCTCCAGACTCAGGATGTTGGAGGATCTAACCCGTGAATCATGCATGTCAGATCCAGGTGACTGCATAACGGGTGCCTATCTACTAGAGCCATATAGGTCAAAATGGAGGCCATGGTACCAGGTACATGTACTTCCGAGGTGGGTGGGGTGTGCTTTGCATTTAATCTTGCCTTCTGTGCTCCGTCTTCTCTCGTAGCCATGGCGCGATGGTTCGATGGATGGATCCCTGGGCACCTGCACATAAATTGAACTTTGATCCGGCGACGCTCCATTCTCGCACCGCAAGCTCGCATCAAAAGTTGAATTGAATATGTCATGGCTGTTGTCGCGTCTTCCCTTCTTCAAGGCTCCACCGCGGCAGCCGACAGCTCTTGTCCCGACGGATGAGATCGTCCCAGTGCATTTGTTCGACGGGACGACGTCGCTGCGCGGATGCATCCTGGTGTGGATGTTTCGCTTTGACGAGATCCTGGACCCCGAAAAGCTCCATACCTCGCTGTCTCGCGTCTTCCAGCGCGAGGGCTGGGAGAGGCTCGGTGGCAGATACAGGCGTCGTGTAGGTGATCACTTCGGTCTTCTCCTCATCCTGTCCACTCCTGTCATCATCTGCTGACTAGAACGACGATGAACAGGATGGGGACGGCAGATTGGAGATTCATATACCGCGCCCCTTCACCAACGAAAGGCCGCCAGTGCATTTTACCAAGCAGTCGTTCGACATGCGCCTCGATGAGCATCCCCTGGCATCCAAGCTTCCTCGGGCTACTGGAAAAGTTGATACCTTTTCGGGCCCGCGCGCTTTCAATTCCCTTGCCATGGGCCCAGGGTCACCCTCATCATTCGACGACCTGATCAATGACGACAGGCCACAATTCTCACTCCATGCCAGCACTTTCGAAGACGGTACTCTCGTCGGGGTTAGCCACTCCCACATGACGGCCGACCTGCTCGGATTCACAGCCGTCATCAATGCGTGGTGTCTCGAACTGGCGGGCAAGTCGGACCAAGTGCCTCCGCTTGGAGGGGTTCACGAGGACGGCATGAAGGGCCTTTATGACCCCCCAACGCAGGAGAAGCATGTGCTCGCCGGAAAGGAACTGACAGGCTGGCGGCTCGCCTACTGGGGGCTGTGGGCGCTGTTGGAGTCAAAGCGCGCGGTCCTTGAGTCGCGCATTCTGTGCATACCCAAGAGCAAGATGGAGAAACTCATGGCCCATGCTAGAAGTGGCATCACGGGTCGAGGTGAAGATACTGCTACATTTACAGACGGCAGAGACCCCTTGTTCATCTCTGAAGGAGACGTCCTGGCCGCCCTGGCTTGTCGCCTGAATGCGCAGAGCCAGCCTCCTGGATCAACCCGAAACATCATGACCATGATGGCTCTCGATCCTCGGACTCGCGCACCATCGGCATTTGAAAAAGGTGTTTCGTATGCGGGCAACTCGCCAACCGCCGTATTCTTGGAATGTGCTGCAGACAGGGCCACCGAGATGTCTCTGGGGGACCTCGCCCTACTATCGCGCAAGTCTATCACGACACAGGCTACCGAGGAGCAGATGAAGGCCTACTCGGTCTTGTCTGCCGAATCGGTGCGAAACAGCAACAGTAATGTCCTGTTTGGCGACAAGGATATGTCCTTCCAACTCATGTCCAACTGGCTGAAGGCCAGTCTCTTTGATAAGGTTGACTTTAGCCCTGCCATCGTCAAGGAAGGACCAGATACCCCAGGAAGGAAGCGGGGTCACCCAACATATTATCATTCCGCAGATCCGGGGAGCGTAGAAGGGCCTTACATGCTGCATCTCCTGGTTGTTATGGGGGCGGATCACGATGGAAATGTGTGGATGTCCTGTGTCCTGCCGGAGCAAACATGGTCGAGATTTTTAAAGTACTTGGATGAGGTTTAACATCAGTTTCTATAACTGATGCAGTCTCTTCTTAAGCAATAAATTCAACTTTTGAGTCAATGGGACTAGCTTTACCAACACATCATTCGGTACCTGCAGTTCGATCTTGGTTGACATAACATTGATCCCACAACCACCCTCCAGCAGGGCAAGGTTGAAAGAATATTCAACTCGAATACGCTTCTATGCCTTTTTACTTACTGCGCCCCCGAAGAGTCCAACACTCACGCCTCAACATCCGTCGCACCCCCCATGACCCTGCCCAGATCCTTATCCGCTGCCTCAAAATCCCTTGCAACAACATCTGCCACCCACGGGCCTCTCGGCTTGAGTCTAAAACGGAACGGCGCTGGCTCTGTCATGAAGCCCACGACGACCATGTCCATGGGGTCAACCTGGTCCACAAGCTCGAAGTCAAACGCCCAGATCATGGTCGCAACCTGGATGAAGCTCCCATCCAGGGCCACGCGCTTCCCTAAGCAGCTCCTCCGCCCCTGGCCAAACACCGGTAGGGGCAGCGATGTGCGCAACTCACCCTGCTTGGCGATATCCCGGGCCATCTGCTCGCCCTGCAGCCAGCGCTCTGGGAGGAAGTCGTCCAGCGGCCCGAACTCGGGGGCAAAGACCTCTGGGTCGCGACCGATGGACCAAGCATTGGCAAATACGGTGGAATTCTTGGCGATGGAGATGCCCTCGAATTCGTCCGCCTTGTCGGCACGGCGGGGGATGCTGCCGGGGGAAATGGGTCTCCAGCGCATGAGCTCTGAGACGATGGCGTCGAGGTAGGCCAGGTTTGGACGATCTGCAAACGTGGGCAGGCGGTCTCGGCCGACGGCCCTGTCTAGTAGAGCATGGGCTCGGGCCATGAAGTTCTTGTTTGCGGCGATGGCGGCTACAAAGAGCCAGAGCAGAGCACGGGGGCTCGTTTCCATGCCGCCCTGGATACTCGTTGCCAGGGTGAAGGCCAGGTCTATATCGGGGATGCCGTTCGGGGCGTGCTTGGCTGCCACCGTCCTGGCCTGCTTTGTCGCATTCCATCCGGGAGATGAATCCCCAATGCTCAATAACCGCATGTACAGTTCCGTCTGCTCGGCGAACAGAGAATTCGCCGCCCTCTTCCATGGCGACAGAGCGGCAGGTAGATGCCTCAGTGCGGGAATAAAGTCGGGCAAGCCGGGGTTGGCTGCCGTGTGGGTGACCTTCTTCTGGATCTTGACTATGTCGTGGTACAGGGGCTCAGAGACAGTGGGAATCCGGGTGCCGTAGTGAAGTGCAAGAATATTACTAGCCTGCGTGCGCTCAAGAAGAGAGTAGACATCCGTGCTGGTGATGAGCGTGTCGGTCTTGATGAGGGCCATGAGGTCGACGAGGAGCTGTTTGGACTCGAGTTCCATGACTGGCTGGTACTTTGGGCCAGCGACAGGACCTAGACTGGGGGCCAGTATGCGGTGGTGAAGACGGAGATGCTGCAATTGTTAGTCTGCCCGATCGCAGTCTGCCCGATCGCACTCTTGGTGTAGATCTAACCATGTGAACTCACATCATCCATATCGTGCATCAGGGTAAACTTGGACTGTCCTGGCCCTGCACCCGTGATCATTTCGACGCTCACCGAGCTCGGCCGGTTGCTGTACCACGTGCTCCGTTTGCTCAGAAGCTCTGTGGCCGCTTCGCTTGTGTTGATAACAACAATGGGCACGATGCCGAACAGCCTGGGCGTCGCAACGGCACCCTTCTCCTTGGCCCAGGCATCCCATCTCAGCAAGGGTTTTTCGATTGGCGAGCTGTGCAAGTCCCCGATGATGGGAAGCTTGAGAAGCGTCGACTTGCCGTCATCCTGGCGGCCGTTCCTCTTGGTGAGGTAAAAGCTCGTGGCGAGGGCAACTAGGGCAAGGATTGCGACAGATATCGTGTCAATCATGGCAGCCGTGGAAATGTCGAGCGCGAGAATTTGAGAGAGGGGAAGCTCGCCTTATCGATGATAATGCTATCCCAGTATAATCCTCGGGGTTCTAGACGATGGATTACCCACTCTCCAGGCCTTGGGCCCGCCCTTTTCTGGTCGTTGTTATTCATCCCTGTCACCACGATACTCAACAGGCCATGGCTTGCCTGAAGCGCCACCGGCACGGGCAGAGCCGCAGTTAATTTACACGGAATATCGATTTGTATTGACTGAAACCGTCGACAGAAGTACTCGGTTAAGGAATAGCGCCCGTACTATTGACATGGCTATCCTTGTTGTCCCCACGTCACGAAAACATTACCTGTATAGAATCGGCCGGTGACCAGGATTAGCCGTCAGTCAAGGCTTTGTCAGTGCGTGGACTATTGAATCAACGTTCGTCGTGGCATAGGGGACCTGGAACTGCTTTATCAACCAGTATCATCGCACGGAATTTAATAAAGCGGCCTGCTATGCAGAATCGAATATGAAAATATTTTTGACATGGAAGCTCGACGTGGGGCCTGTTATCAACCTCCTTCAGCGTTACTGGCGTCCCCCTTTAGACCCCTATAAGGAGAAGCCAACCTGCGACGTGGCAGGCGAACCTCTACTCGTGGGGCTCGGATAAGTAGGGATTTGAGTCACTGAAAGATGACTCTAGTCAGTCCCAGTTGGGGGCCATGGGAGTCTAGGGTGAGGCGGCTCTTAGAACTGTGGCGAGGGCTGGTAGAGCCTCATTGGGTTAGTGCATGATCACGGTGTGTGTCCCCCTGTTCATCAGCGCGGCTTCTTGTTCCTGCGTCAGCATCTTAATTGAATCTAGGTTTACTGGGGCATAATACTACTAGTATCTTCCTAGGGAACCCTCTGATACTTTGTTCATTCCACCAGGCTATACGACTGAAGAAATGGCTGCGGGTACCATATTCAGCCCACCTCCCCATGAGCTTGGTTGTATTATCTGGCTACATGTATAGGCGCCCTGTCCACATATATGCCCCCCTCGAATTACTCGTTGAAAAACACCCAAATATGCTCCAACACCAAGGCATTTAAAAATCGCTATTTGCCCACGATGCTCCCTCTTCCCTCAGCTTCCACCTTGACGTCTGCCACAAAAGTTATTACTCATGGCCACTCCCTTGGTGCATGTACATACGTGAGGTCCAAGTCTGGTGTGTCACGCAGTCGATGAAGTTGTCGGCCCATCTGCCTTTCGGATCTCCTCAGCTCCTTTCGAGACTTGCAGAAATACCAGATAGCAAGGCCTAGGCAAATGGGCGCACTATTAGTATGCAGCTGTTGTTAGCAACGCTGCCACGGACGGACGGGCCTGTGGTACCAAGACTCACGCCAGAAAGATCCTAAAGCACGACGCGGCCAAGCCCTTTTTGAGAGCTTCGTTGCATCTCGCGGAATCTTCGCACACGGAGCCGTTCATGCCCATGATCATGATGACCATCCCATAAGCACCGGTGGCCATGGCTGAGAGTGCGACGAGGGCGATACTGAGGAAGAAGACGAGGTGATAATTGCAGAAAAGAAAAGAAAAGGCCGTGATGAGGAACGGTATGATCTCTATGAATCCTGCAATAGCGAGTATCACTATCCCTTCGGGATAGTCGGCTGTGGCGGAGCTCATGTTTGCCGAGGCATTGGCGGCGAGGCCTGCGGTGAGGCACTCAAGAGTGAGTATGGCAGCACTGATGGAACATATCATCTTGACTGCTGCCGCCCGTCGAGTCATGATTTCCCCTACGCTCGCGAGCACAAGGGTTGGTCCTCCATCAGTGAGGAAGGCTGGATGTGGTCGGGCCGGGCTGGCCGATGTCGTCGTATGGGCCGTTTGGACTGGAGACCGCCCGTCTCCAGACCCTTCGACGGGCGCATAGGCGCCGCCCGAATTGCCACGCCGCTCGGTGACGCCCATCATGTCTGGATGATGAGGCAGCAGGAGATGTTGAAGTTGGGCGACCTCTGAAGGAGTCTTGGCGGGGGAACGCGCTCCCTCGGGGTCAATTAAAGAGCGGCATCTTCGATATGCGCGAATGATTTGTATGCTGTTGATGGCTGATTTTGGGCCTGAATTCGGGCAGGGAAGATTGATTACGCTTCTCAGCCGCACATAAAGGGGCCGTCCGTTGGGAATCTTCAATGGTCCAAGTCTGCCTCGCCAGGGTAGCGAGGCGGCCTGCCACACTGAAGAGGCCCCAAGCTAATCCCATTCCAGAGGGCAAGCGGGTTCACGAAATACGGCCACACGCCACACTCGACTGGGGGGCTCAAAATCAAGCGCGTCTGGCCAAGATGCAGCCTGTTTTTGCTGTGGATTGGCAAAGAGTGAGTCGCGTAATCGTGGTCCGTGGGTGTTTTCACTTTATGCCGCGTGACGTGGTGAGCTTCTCCTTGGTCCCATCACATCACAACACGCAGCGCTCCTCTAACCGAGCTCATCGAGAACCAGCTTTCACGTTGATTTAGCTACCTGTCTTGTATATTGCCATATAACGTTGACATTGCGCAAACCAATGGGGCTAGGTGGCCTGCACTTGATGTCTGCGTGCTTGATGCCAGGCTGGCCCCTGCGACTAAACTCACCGTCATCGTCAACTTACGCGAAGCGATGCTACTGACATTCAAGGATCTTGTTGCAGTATGCCTCTATGTCAGCCCTGACTAAGTCGCTATGAGAGATATAACCGCTTTGCCCAGCGACATTCAAATTGTCCCGCCCGTATCTTTGCACTACTTGGCGCACACTTTCAAGCCTCTTTCACAATCTCGATCACCACTTGCAATTCCCACAACCGACGAGGCAGTGAGTGCCGGAAAATGCCTAGAAAGGAGACTGTAGAATTTGGTGCCACAGCACTCATGGTGGCATTCCGGGACCCTGACATCAATAGTACTGTCGAGATCGCTATTTTCTGCTAGGCTCACTCCTCTACCTTGAGGAGTTTTGCTCCCATCATTTATATCTTCATTCATACAGGTAGGTATGGTGAGCTCCCTGTCCACCCAGTCACTTATGAAGCTCGTTTTTACTTCTGGCGCATTCACTATACCGAAGTTGTAGACCATGCATAGAGTGATAAAGCTGCTCTTGGCTCACATGTATCAAATTGGTGAGTTCGGACGGATGGGATACGATGTGCGGGACAAAGAGGCGGCATCTGAGTAGTAAGCACTTGGTTCATGTTTGACAGGGCACCCTGTTGGGCTTTTCAACTAAACACGTAGCCATCATCCACCAGTGCCCTTCACTTGGTCAACCTCCTCCCAGCAATCAAGGGTAAAATGAACGACATTCAATGACGGCGGGATTCTTGCCATACACATCATAAGTACATTCCTTGATAAATTGAAACGTTTGGTAATTCCAACTCTTTACGTGTCCCCTTTTTTATCTTTTGTTGAGGTTGAGCAGTGACATTTTTATCGCAGATGCATTAAATCCCTGTACTTCGTAATCTTCGTATGGAACCTAAACGAATAGTTGTGAACATGTATTTATCTAAATCAATCCCAAATATCAGACGGAATCAAAGCCTCACTACTTCCCCGCGTCCTTAAACTCTAGCATAGGAAACTGTTTAGTCTGGTGTAGGCGATTGCCGTCCTGAATCTGCAATATTACGATCTTATAATAGGAAAGCTCACTAACTTATGGCACTTGAAAATCCCCTTGTCATCATGACGAGCCAATCTCTCATGGGTACATGGATGATATGCTACGACAGGACCAAGTCCTGTAGCTCGCTCCAACATGGACACTGAGGGGAGAGATCACGAGAATGACATGCAATGAAGCCAACGCACACCATTCATCCCCCTGTTCTGAATACGCACCAAATAATGGCATAAGGCGGTGCTTAGGATTACGCGCCAAAGGCTCAACCTAGTGCTTCTCGTCCACGAAACAAACTCTCGATGTGTGCATATTCCAAGCTCAAAGGGCTTTTAGGAGGTAATGCTATCAACTCTAGATATGCCATATTCCTTGACATTCTGCCACCTCGAACCTAGGTCGCCGAGTACCTGAGGTAATACCCTATATATTTATAGACTGAGATAATATTCACTATTCCTGTCACCTATTGATCTGGGGGTCTGACACGACCATGTCCTACTAGCATATGTTGTCATTCCATTTGATGTATTACGCAGTATAGCTTCTACGCTACTCTTTTGTCATCGAAAAAAGCATGAGTGCCTCTTGCTTAAGAAGTTGATATAGAATTGTATAAAGATAATCATTCTTTTTACATCTCTGCCCTACTATTACTATGCTTAGCTCTTTGCCAATCAGCGTAACGATGATTCCCTAAATACTGCACAGTTCATATAGCACTGCTTCATAATCTGGTACTTCTTTCTTGATCTTCATCGGCTATTTCCCGAAGTCTTCAATCTTCAAGTCTTGCATAACCTGACTATAGAGCCTTTTTCTATGATTATTTTTAAAATTGATGTGAAAGTCTTCATCTACTCTTGCAAGCCGTCCCGCAATGAACGGCCTTCAGCCCCCTACCACTCTTGTAATGCGCAGTATCGCTAGATTCTTATTAATATAGTCAGTCTTATTCAAGGGCACCTGCAAGAGTTTAGTCAACCGATATTACGTCGCATCCTATGAATAGCGAACTTGGTCTTCAGTTCCCTTCTCACGGGATTTGGATGCGACGTATGCTCTCGGGGACAACGTTTCTGTCAACCACCGGAAGTGGAATGCTAGATGCTCGCCAAGTTGAATCGTGGGGCGGGTAGGGATCCATGGCGCTGATCCCTTGTCACTCTGCGGCCTCTGCCTAAACATCCCAGCCAGTCTCCAGATAACCCGAGTGTCTTGCAAGGGTGCGATGATTCCATCGGATCCTTCCTCTTCTGCATGTTCAAACCCGCTGCCCTGATGGATCAATCTCGGCATTTCATTCCAGAACTAGCATCACGGGATCTTTTTAAATAGAATGACAACACCTCGGGGAAGGTCGCTTGGGTGTACTGCGTCATTTACTCTTTTTGCTGTATGATCTTGAGTTGTTCATACATACATAATATATTTCCGATAAACAGTCGCCTTTTAAAGCCGCATTCCGACTATCGACATCATGGGCTCGACTTGGCAGCCATCTCTTAACCCGCAGGACCTGTTTCGGGTCAACGGTCTAGTCGCGGTGGTTACTGGAGGCCACAACGGTGCGTCCACAGTTCCATCTACGGCTTTTTGCACAAAGCAGCGTACTGAACACGCATGGCGCCTCTACAGGAGTCGGCCTGATGATGACCAAGGCGTTGGAGGAAAATGGGGCAACAGTGTTCATTATCGGCCGACGTCAGGATAAGCTGGAGGCTGCGGCGAAGAACGAGGCGGTATGCTTTCATGTTCCTTGGTTGGATTCTGTGGATCAACTCCCCCTTTCTCCCGCCTTGCAGATCATTTCCCCGCGAGAACCGTGCTGAGAAGGAAACCCTGTTTCAGAAGCATGGGAAGATTATCCCCATCCAAGGCGATGTAACCTCCAAGGCCGACTTGGCCCGCATCGTCTCCACTATCGCAGAGCACCCCCTCAGCGGCGGCTTCGTCAATCTCGTCGTCGCCAACGCGGGAGTCATCGGCCCCGAGCCCCCGACTTCGCTGGACCCGAGCACGCCAGCCTCCGCCCGTCCTTCCCTCAAGGAGGCATACGATCTGCTGTGGGCGCCCGAGGTGGCCGACTTCGACGGCGTGTTCACGACCAATGTCTCGGGAACTTACTTCACGGCGGTCGCCTTCCTACCGCTGCTGGATGCGGGCAACGCCGCCGGTAATGTGAAGCAGGCGAGCCAGATCATTATTACGGGCAGCGCCTCAGCTTATTCGCGAGCCGCGTCGAGCAAATTTGCGTACGGCGCGAGCAAGGCCGGGACCAACGACTTGGTCAGGAGGCTGTCGACAACGTTGGCACCGTACCGTATCCGGGTCAACTCGATTGTGCCAGGAAGTGCGTGTCTTCTTCTACTTTCCCGTCTTGTTCAAGACCATTTTCTGACAAAAGCAGTCTTCCCCTCTGATATGACGGACCATGTCATTCAGTTCCTAAACTCCAACCCGGAGGCTACAAAGGCGCTTCTGCCAGTGGGCCGGCCCGGGACCTCTGAGGACATGGCTGGGCTCATTCTTTGGCTTGCATCGCAGGCTGGAGGCTACGTCTCGGGAAGTATCATGTTGGCGGACGGTGGCCTTTTGAGCGCGACCCATGCCTCATACTAAGCGACGATTAAAGATGCTCTTCCACCTCTCAGCGTTGGATTAGAGTAGTGGTATGACTATGACTGCCTGATTGTGAATATCTATTATAGAGCATCGACTTGCACGTGTGTCTCTATGTATAATTGATGAGCCGAATGACATGTTCGCATCGACTCGGCGTTGGTTTCGTGAGCTAGCCGTAGCGTACGTAGTGTGTATCCATGCTGCTCGAGATTCCCCTATACACAATGCCTCGCTGACTAGTCTGACTCTGAGCTCATGTTCTCACGCCGTCATCATCCGGCACATTCATTAAAAGCAACTTGCCCCATCACGCCGTAACACCCCCAGCCCCCAATTACCATCCTCAATCCCTTGTGACAGTATACCTAGTATGGACCGTGATCCCGTGAGGCGCAGCGGCCCTGCTCAGATTCCTATCCGAGCTCGCCGCATCGTAGCTTTGGGAGTCGGAGTCGTGTCGCCCGGCCACGTCCGTCGTCTGTCTAGTGTCCATCTCCCATTCGCGCCTGTTCTTGCTCGATGATGGTCCTGATGGCTGTCCCGAGCCGCCCCGTATATCGTACAGGCGCGACGAGCCGTTGTGTCTGCGGTACCGCTTGTAGATTGACCCCAGCATCGGGATGCTGACACAGATGATGCCGAGAAGCGGCTCGATCTGCGACACGAATATGGACAGCGGCAACGTCCCAGTCAAGTTGGTTTCTAGATCGGCCGAGCTAAGGTAGACGATGCGGAAAATGCTAACCACAACAACGCTGTTGGGTGTCGGACGTGTCAGCTTCTCATCGATAACATGTGCATAGCTCGCGCAACTAGAGGATTTACTCACGCGAGACCAAGCGAAAAGGCTGCCATCAGGCCCATCCGCTCAACCATACGCAGCTTGAGGTTCCAGATGGTATACATGGGCAGCGCCATGATGACAATATCGGTGGCAATGTTGGTGATGACCATGCTCTCATCCATGGCGAGTTGGTCGCCGCACTTTCCATCGATGGCTGGCATCCACGACTTCCTGACAGGATTGCAGAGGAAAGTGGCCGCAAATATGAAAGCCACCATCCACATTCCCACGAGGGCCATGGTGGCGTAAGTCAAGATTCGAGTCAGTCCGCTGGCTCCAAAGACACGCAAATAAAAGAACAACACGCTGGCTTTGATAGTGCCCAGCGCGACAAGGTACACGATCTGTTGAGCGTAGATTATCTTCAGCATCTGTGACATGTTGGCCATTACTTTTGATCGTCAGCAAACATTGTGGAAGACAGAGCAACTGGGGGGAAGGCTCACGTTCGGGGTGCTTTGGCATATCATATCCGATGCCCAGGCTGGAGTCTACTCATCGGACGGCATCAGTATTCCAATTCATGAGATCACGGTTTACACGAGGATTTCTCACGCATGCCCTGAAATATCACGCCGCAGAGAGCCAGTGGCTAATGAGGCCAATGAGTTAGCATCATCAAAAGCATCAAGTGCTTCTAGGTGCCGGCATGTTAACTTACCTCTGCCGCAAGGATAAGCCAGTCATCCGCGCCCATGCCGAGGCCTATGACGCGGCCCCAAAATCGCAACCCCAAAACGACCAGAGACACGAACGCAAGTATGCTGTTACATACTAGGTAGCCCGTCACGTTCGGAAGCAATGGAGGGCGGACGAGTGGCGGCTGCGTGTCGGCCATGGCGGGGGTGTGTCGCTGTTCGTTGGAAGTGAGCTTGGATTGGGAAGAATCCAAGGCCAATCAATAGATCAGGGCACCAAGCAGAGAAGGCCCTCGATACAAGGCCATATTCTCCGTACGTTTATCTTTTATTATCCCGCCACTGTGCAGCACAGCGAAATGCCGGCATGGGAGGATTCTATTCCCCGTTTGCCCTGATGCACCTCGTAAACTGGGCCGCATCCCGTTTAGGCATGTGGCGGCTCCTCAACCCCATGGATCATCAACCAAGCCGTGCTTGGATCCTCCAAGAGTGGGAACACTGTTGCTCAGTGCTACCAAGGGGCCAAGGATCACAGAGGACTGGCGTTCATTACAAGGCGCGGGATCAATTACGTATCCTGCACATGATACATAATATCTACCCGTTTTCAACGACTCCCGCGCCGATCTCCATCCGAAAACAACGATCCCATTTGGCCTGGTCTGTCGTCTACCTCCCTCTGGTTCTCCCGCTGTTGTTGCCACAGCACCATCTGCCTCCGATGATAAACCCTCACCAAGCCTAGAATTCCCTGGTGCCCTTTTGACAAACACACATCGACATCGCCTTCAGTTACCATCCTACACGTGCAATGACTTCCGCCAAACATGTGCCGTGCGTCCACAGTGGGAAACAAGATGCTGACGCGCAGAAGTCTGTCCCAGTTATCTGGTGCCGTGGTTAGCCGCAGTAGATCCCATCGAAGGGGATTTTCGAGTCGCTTGGCGAAAAGAGTCGGCGGCGCCCCGTCCCTTCGCTCGAGGGCGGTGACGGCGCATTGCAGAGACCTGTGGCAGTCGCAGCGTTTCGGGTTCGGTTTTGTCTCGCCATCGATCCTGATGCTCACAATCGAGCGCGCCGACGACTTTGGGTCTCTGGTAAACAAGACAAGCAGCGGGTTTCTCGGACGCCGGCGTATTACGCCGTAATCTGTGCTGGCAGCCCTTGATTGAAGTCTGACGGCAATGGTGTTTTCGGAACTTGAGCTGCTCCAGCTCGTGCAAGACGCACCAGTGCTGGGCTGATATGAAGAGACACTATTTGTCCGGCCTCTACCATCGAAATTGGAGGGTGCCGACTCCTGAGACTCCGAGCTGGGTCGTCTACTTCCGGCTCCTCCGCTACGCTCGGGCTGCTCCATGATGGGTGATGGTATCCATATCTGGAGAGTCGCAAACTCAATTAATGCTTCCGTTCTTGGCCTAATGAAGGCAACGCTCGTGGAGGATCTAGACTCCCAGTTAGCTAGGACGCATCAATGAATCGTTCGGGTGTTGACAAGACCCACTCCGTGTAGTTTTCCACGACCTTGAAGCCTGTCATGGCCTGCTGGAACAACAAAAGATCTTTCATATCAAGAAATACAAAACTATAACGATTGTGGTTTTCCTCAAGAACGATCTCCAGTGGCGGAGGCGTGTCTCCCTTGCTCACGGGGTCTGCATAGATGGGGATGAGCCCGGCAGTGCGAATATCAAAGTCTACCACTCTTGGTTCTTCAGATGGTGGTTGTCCATTATATCCGCAGCTGTCGATAATCCGTAAACGGTGCTCAAACCCAACTTGCCTCAATAATCGCATCTGCCTCCAGGTCTGGGTCTGCAGCTCTGTTGCTAATGGCCTGTGCATTCAGATAAGCATTATTACAGACTGCAGGAGGGAAAGAAAAATACTTACACCTCTAACAAATCACAATATAATGGTCCTACAATTTGGGGGCCCGTTAATACGTTTTGTTGCTTAGAAGGCCAGATTTCCAGTTCTTCATCAGCACAGTTCATGATATCGGGTGCCACGAGCTCTTGCTGAAACCGAGAACACTGTTGTGACAAGTCCTTCAAGCCCACTTAGCACCGTAACTGGGAAAGGAATATGTGCATACAAGGAAATAATCAGAAGCAGAGCTTACCTCCTGGAGAGCACTGACATAACCAGGCCAGTGTGACATCCTCCGCGGGTTCCGCAACTCGGCCGAGTTCTTTATCCTGTTCATCAGAAACTGGCATTTAAGAAGCGCTAAATACTGGTCGCGTGGAGGTCGTGGCCTTGAGTCATCTGGCGTGGGTGAAAACAGCCACGTGCTACTTTCAAAGTGAATCAGGAAACAGTCGGTCATCTCTGGAAGCGTCGCAGGCTGATCTGGCCCAGCACGCTGAAACATAACCTCCAACCTTGCCGACAACGGGTCAGGAATTCTAACAGAGTATAGTTCCTGCTCTGATCGCTGATCGATCGCACGTGCCACTTCGGGATAGTTCTGTGCAATGAGCGTGCTTATATTCCTGCCGATTCGTTGGACGTCGGTGTGTAGTCCTGTGATCCTCCGAGCCAGATCGCCGTGGAAGTTGTTGATGAGGTCGCTGGGAGGCATAAAATGTCAGCCTCTGAGCGCAGTTCTTGTCATGAGTGGGGTTTCAATTACATCTCAAAGGGCTTTAGAAGGTGCAAGATACGAGAGTTGTGCATCTTGATTCGGCCGCGCAGATGCTGGACCTGGGGCATGACGTTGAAATTCCAGTCGATATTCCTAGCAGGACCCGTTGTCTGTGCATATCGGCGATTGTCGGTAAGGAGCTGGTGACACTCGCCCAGTGTCGCCTCGTAGTCCCCAATGATCTCCGAGAGTGACCGTCTGTCACCGCCGAGGATATCGGTGCTCTGGGCCCCATGCGAACGCAGCGACGTCTGGGCCCTCGTGATGGTACTTTCGAGTCTCACTAGACTATCGCGCAGGCTGCGCACATCGTTTCCGAATGCCTTGTAGTTTTCGCCTTGTGAATATTATCAGCACGGCCAGAACTAGACAGGGGCTTCCATATCATGTCGACACAGTTAGTATTCGAAGCGGCATAGCAAGAGGATCCCTTGCCTTGCCCAGGTCAAGGAGCGGCGCAACTGCGATGTCCTAGGATGGAGGCGCGGAGCCTCGCAGGTGCCCTTGGACAGCCCATACGAATACTGCGCACATAGACAAGCGCCAGACGGACGATAACGAACCTGCATTGTGCTCGGATGCCCAGCCATAGTTCCAGACGGTCAAGGCAAGCTCGGTCAACCTGATGACATCGCCGATTTGGATGGGTCCGGCCATGGCAACTACTTTACGTCTGGTGTTGCCGGGGTCGAGCGGATGGCAAAACGTTAGCGGGAGCAAGTCGAGTGGGCGGCACGAACCATGGGTGCTTCTAGGTTCTTATCGTCATATGTACGACAGTACAAGCGTCCGCGAAGGTGTGTACATCACCCACATTGTGGCCAGCGACCCGGGGCGACTCCACCTATTTCCACCTCCCCTATAACCACCAACGGGCCTGTGTGGCTTTCAGCTGGGACGAGTAAGAGCCTCCAAGGCACGCGTGGTGGACGCGTGTCAGATGGTAGGCGGGCAACATTGGCGCTGGAGACCCGACAGAGCTGACTCTTTCCCGGGGGGCAGGTGATGCAAGGTATTACTACTTGCATGGTCCATGGATGTTACTCATATTACCCGAGGTCCAATCGGCGATTAGGGGCGCAACGCGAGAGGCTGGCATCGCCTCGCCAGGCGCAAAGCATGGCTTGCATGATATTGGAGGCGAAGCAGCGTCCAGGCAGCGAAGACCTCCTTTTCCTGGATCGGGTGCCGTGGACTCATGGTGATAAAGTGAGGCTGGCGACCTTGGCGCTCGCCACTGTGCTCGTCATCTCCTGTCAGTAGGGCTGTAGCTAAAAGTGGAAATCTGGTGGCGGTGCTCTCTGCATACCTACCAAAATGGTTCATGCGCTCCTTATTCGGAGCCTTGTTTGTGTGAAGCAGGGTGTTCCATCTCGGGTTTCTGTGGCGTGGAGTTCACGTTATTTACATGTTGCATGCCCCAGATGTTGTGCATGCCCACATGTATGGGCACAACCACGTTCTCGCTCGACCCTCGACGAGACCGATCGTGGATTCCAACAACTCTGTCCGTCTAAAATCGTCCAGATTTAGAGCACATCATCGTGCGACGTTCCGTTTCTGAAGACTGGACGATGAACCCCCCGCCTCCAACTGACTACTATGATGGCTGGCCTGCATTGCAGGCACCAGGGGACGCCAACCAGGACAATGAAAACTTCATGGACGATGTACTTCGCATTTCGATTGACAGGAATCGCATAGTCACACGAGCACCAGAAGAACCATTTCGTCTCACCTTCACCGATGTCACATGCCTCGTGATAAACCGAACGATAGGTATGTCTGGCCCCCTACAGAAAAACCACCAGCATGGCAGTATCCAAGCATGTGTGTCTAATGCTGTGGTTCTTCAATCAGGGACGGGTATCTTCCGTGGACCTACAGAAGTGATGAAAGGCGTCCGGAGCCCCGGAATTGCCGTTCTCATGTGGATCCTTGGTTGCATCTACGGTCTTTCAGGAGCACACGTCTTCGTCGAGTACGGGCTGAATGTCCCTCGGTATGTGATCAACGGAGTAGAGCAATCTGTTCCTCGATCTGGAGGGGAACTCCACTACCTTCAATATGTCTTTCCATGGCCTAGATATAAGAAAGGAACGGTCCTTCTGAGCGGTGTCCTGTTTGGCATCAGCTTCATTTGCGTTGGCAACATGGCCAGCAACTGCATTGACTGCGCGTTGCGCATCATGCAGGCCGCTAATCCCACCAAAGGCGAAGACGACTTCAGCAAGGGGGTCATTTACGGCATTGCCATCTCCATTGCGACAGTTACCTGCTTTATACACGCCTTCTCCCGGCGTGGCGGCATCCTGCTAAACAATGTCCTTGCCGTCATCAAAGTATGTGTCTTGGTCTCCATCATCATCGCTACTTGGGTCGTTGCTGGTGGGCGGTCAGGTCCGGGTGGCCTTGAGCAAGACAATTGCCACCACTCGATTGGTCCTCCCAAGCCTCAGAGCGGGCCCAGCGGATATACGCAGGCCTTCCTCTCTGTCGGTAAGCAGCAGTGCTTAGTGTTCCCGAGACATGGTGGGAGCTGATGTGAAACGCCCAGTGTTCGCCTTTTTTGGGTTTGATCAGCCAAGCTATGTGAGTCGCAGCTCGCCCTGCCAATGGATAGCAGACTCGGCTAACTTAGCCCCAAGGTCTTGGGAGAAATCAAGCACCCGCGAAAGAACCTTGCTAGATCCATGTGGTGGGGTATGGGCATCGTGTCCGTCCTCTACGTGGCTGTCAACATCTGCTATGTAGGGCCTGCAGTCCCAGTGTCGTTGAATCATAATAGTATCCATGACTAACCCATTTGCACTCCAGATGATCATTGTGCCAGCAGATGTACAGATGAGCAATGACGTACCCCAGGAGTTCTTCAGGAGGATTTCCAATTGCAGCGACCATGCCCAGCAGGCATTCAACTCATTTCTGGCCCTCTCGTCTTTCGGGAACATCGTTGTCTGGACATTCACCGCAGCTCGAATGAAGCAAGAGATTGCCAAACAGTGCTTTATCCCATTTGCCAGCTTTTTCGCCACGAACAAAGACGTCAGTCTGGGCAGGCTTCTGATGTGGCTGGAAAGTGGAAATGACCAGAATCCTCAGGGTCGAAGAATCAAGTTCTTCAACCCTGCCAACCACAGGGAGAAGACACCAGTCGGCGCTCTCATCCTTCACCTTATAACATGCATCATTCTCATGATGGCTACCTATAGCACGTCGGAAATCAACGCCTACAAGACGCTCTCACAACTATTCTCCTACATTCTAGCAGCTTGGTTCGGTACCTTGCTCGCTCTTGGTATCTTGATTCTGCACTTCAGAGGCCCTCCCGCGACGCAGCCGGTTCAGACACAAAATCACAGAAATTCCCCTGACCAGCAGCCGATACAGAAGAGCTGGAATGAGATGATCAAGGGCACAGTCAATCCGAAACTAGGTGTCATCTGTGCTGGGCTTTATCTTATTGGGAGCCTGTACCCAGTCATCATGAGCTGGGTCCCGCCAAAACTGCCTTCAACAGAAATGGAGATGATATCATGGTACGCGGTGCCCCTCGCAGGGTGGTGCGTGCTGGCCCTCTCAGCTCTATGGTTCTTGGGGTTTGTAGCCATTGCCACATATCGGAGTCGGGTCGGCCGCAAGAATTTTGTGTACATGACTGAGCCCGAGTTTGACTGGGCACAGAAAAGCCAGCAGGACCTGGGCGGTGATGAGGGCTTCCCGTCTGGAGAGGGTACCTCTGGGGCGAATCGCGGCGGGCTTATTCTGATCCACGAGACTATTTATAAAAGATGGGAGGGCGACGAGATGGAAATTCTACATAATCGAAGCAGGGGTGATAATAATGCTCTAGGTCCTGTCTTTCCGGGACAGCGGGAGTCGAATAGCGAGGACCAACGTGGACAGACAGACATGAGGCTCGAGAATACGGATTTTGCACGGTTTAGACCACATTAAAAAAATATATTTACGCGTGGGTAGTTAATCATTTTAGATAATGTTAGGAAATGAAAATAGAGTGCCTGTTATTATCAAGGTATGACGATGGCTAGAACTTCAATCAACAATCAAAGTAGTCTTTTGTCATAATATCAATACCAAATTCCTCCCTTATAACTTCTTTGAGTAGGTGGTTCTTCATAATTCTGGCTCTATCTGCGCCATCGTGTGAAGGTATTGCATTGCCAATTTGAGTATTGGGACTTGCTTGGGACGCTGCATGCGGGATGAAAATGATGGAGATCGAGTTAGCGGCTTGAATTCTTACCCAAAGCCATGCTACGATTCAGCCACATATACACTATGCATAGCGAGCAGTCGGGATGTTATATGATGGCGGAACATTGTAATGTATTCTGGAAGATAACTAGGTGTAGAACCTGAAGCCTGAAAGTGCAGCTACCTTCGATCGGTGAGATCAATGAAAGGGACAAAAAACAATTATTACGCTCCTAATTCCCGTAAAACCTGAACGGCATATTCTTGGCCCTTCCAAAATGCGGCTTGAATTGGAGTTTGATGCTTGCGACTCGAGATAGCATGGATGTCCGCTCCTAACTGCACCAGCTTCCTTATGGCTTCTGTCTGGCCCCCCTCAGCAGCAGCATGCATTGGCGTACCATCACATTTACTTCCGCCTTGCGCATCGATATTGGCTCCCCCACCAACGAGGATATCGATAACGACAACATGTCCGTGGAGGCTGGCCGCTTGGAGAGCTGTGAGTCCCGAGTATTTAGCAGCGGGCGCGTTAACATCTGCTCCGCGATCCAACAGAATCCTGGCAATGTCTGAAAATCCATTCTCTGACGCGGCCTGCAGTGCAGTTCTCCCATGACTCGGAGAAGGCGGTGCGTTGACGTCTGCGCCTAGTTCAAGTAGTTTCCTGACAATGGTAATGTGACCCCTTTCGGCGGCTGCTTGGAGGGCTGTCCGTCCGTTGTATCTTGTTACAGCAGTAGAGTGCCTCTTACTGTTATGGCCCAAGTGCACCATGTTGATCTGTGACCCATGGCTGAGCAGCATGTCGACAATCCTCTCATTGCCCTGGCCGCAGGCAAATTGCAAAGCTGTTCTTTGCATATTGTTGCCTCCGGAAAAATGAACATCAGCACCCGCGTTTAACAACAACTCCACGACATCCTCATGGTTCTGGATACATGCAGCCTGGAGCGCTGTCTGGCCATAGTAGCCTTGCGGGGCGTCATTTACAGTTGAAGCATCTGCTTCAAGGAGTTCTTTGATCTTCGATGTCAGGCCTTGTCTCGCCGCGAGCTGAAGCGGTGTCCAGCATGGCTCATCGGAGTCACCGCTCAGTATTGTTGGGCCATATGCCGCATCAATCGCTGGCAGTGGTCCCTTGCGCGCTTCTTGCAACTCCTGTTGCCTACTCATTGGTAAAACCAGAAGGTAGGAAGCCGTTGCACAATGTTCCAACCACTTGGACCGTTGGAGGCGGAGGCGATTGCCAAGACGATACGCAGTGTACGAGATGGAGTGTGTGATGGTGGTGGAGCAGCGTCTCGACCCCTCAAGGCGTCTCGAGAGTGAGACAAGCTTCCCACATTCCCTGATTTCTGCGGAATACGGTACGGTCCGTCTGTGGATTGTGGCGTATCCATTGGCGAAAGGTGGATCATCCACGCAGCCAACATTGTGCGGGGTAATTGCAGTGAGGGGTGAGGCTGATTCCGATTGTGGCGAATCTCGAGAGTGGGGACCACTGCTGGCCTGTCCCACGTATCCGTACAATGTACAATGGGAAGAGCAGGAACTCGTCCCAATACCCTATACGACTAGGTAGGTAGGGCTTATATTGAGCGCCTCCTCGTTTGCACTCGAGAGACCAAACAAACCATCTAAATGTTCAGAAAAACAATGAGAACATAAAAATATTGATGATAGAGGAATAAATCTGACGACGTAGCGAAAGAAAAAAAAAACAAGCACTATATCTGAACGTTCACACTCCCTCCTGGTGATTACTAATCGTTCACACTGCGGTCACAAGGCCAAACTGAATAGATCTGAAAGCAGGTTTCCTCCCACACGACGCCGAAAAATGTCCTTGGGGATGACACTTGTTCACTATTTTTAGTGCTTGCCAAGGACACATCCCCCAGTGTCGGCGGGTTTGGTGAGATTGCGGGGTGATGATTCCTGGTCACTACTCATAGTCCATGCCATGGAATCATAGCCAGAGTCGCCTCCCATTGTTTTCAACTGGTTGATTCCGGACCCCAGGGAGTTCATGACTCTCTCAGTGTCATGGACAAGAGTTTTATCGTTACTTGAGATCTTCAATCTCGGAAGAATTGCCTTGAGCAAGGACCATTTAGACCGACGTTCTATATCATCCTCTAATTCTGGTAACGATGCCATAATTGCGGCTAATCGAGCGAGATCTTCCCGTAATTCGGCAGATAGTTCTGGTAAAGAACTTGGTACATCTATAACGGGTTTAAGCCGTCTTGGACTTGGTTTGCCGTATAACGCTGAAATATTCGTCCTCGGCCTGAATTTAAATCCTCTGAATCTGTAAGCACTTTGAGGGGTGCTACTAATTGAAACAGATGAAACACATTCGTCGGGCTCTGTTGGCCGACTATGTGTTTTGAATTTTCTGTTGTAGTCCTGCTGGGGTAGATCTTCGAGGCTGAGACTGGTGTCCCCGAGTTCTTGGATAGTTTCTTCGGCGGGGAGCTCTTGGGGGACATAATTAGCGGCCGTGGTGCGCCCATCACTCGCAACCTCATCTTGCCCTAGAGTTTTCGGATTCAAGGAGGACCAATGCCCGCCACTGGGCGTCTCCGAACAGTTGGGGGTTCTGACATGCTCCATGCGTAGGAGTCTGAAAGACTCTCTCTTCGAGGTATCATCAGTCCCATCTTCTTGGGGAATCACCTTCCCCTGGGTCTTCTTTCTTAGCGGCGTTTTAGACTTTGAAAGCCAAAAGCCCCTTTTCCATTTAAGGTATCCCAGCCTTATCGGCGAGAGAGCCTCGAATGGGGAATTGAATGAAAATGATTTCGCCCTAGGTGAATTAGGGTCGGTGTCTTTGGAAGCGGTAGTTCGGAGTCGCATAGTGTCAAAAAAATGAAGAAGTTGTCGATCAGGTGACTCAGGCTCAATTGGCCTAGCCGAAGCCTCGTCATCAGCATCGTTGGGGGAGTGGGGCTGAGTAATAATGGCCTCTTTTGTAGTATCATGGTTCCAAATTCTATGCTCCGGGAGCCCTTTCCGTAAAGAGGAACCTTGAGTGGCCGGACTCGTCATCTTTCTGGGGCATTCAGTTGTCCGTCTGCCAGGCGAAGCGTTAGCCCCATCGAGCTCAGGTACTCGAAATTCGTCATAGAACAAAGCCGGATCATTCTCCTCTCGCAGGACTGATAGCAAGTCGGCACGAGAACTGATAAAGGCTCTTTCGTCTGCCGGGTGAGTGTATGTGAACTCAGTCGGTAGCTGCCGCCGATGAACTTCCGCACGAATGTAGTCCCCTGTAAAATCGCAGATGGTAGCGAACAATCCGAGTGTCTCATTATAATCTTTGGAGTCAGCAATTTGGCTCTTGAGGAGCTTTCTCTTTCCTAGCAAAGCCTGCTTGCAGGTGGTAGTGGCATTTTCCAACGAGTATTCGCACAGATACCCGAGGGCTAAAGCATGTAGCAGGTTGCACACGACCAAATCCTGATCAGCCTTTGATGCTGCAAGGGATTTCACTATAGGCTCAGCCTGCCTCCATTGTCCCTGCAGAAAATAGCAAAGAGCAAGTTGCGTTTCCATTTGGCGATATTTATTAGTGTGATCGCCAGTCATAATGTCGTGACTCATGGCAGTATTGAGAAATTCAATGCCTTTGGCATAGTCCGCTTTTCTAATGCTTTCCGTGGCAAGCTCTCCGAGGCCGGCCAAGTACTCGCGCTCCAAACATTGGTCGCCGTCATCGTACTCTTGCGGAATGAGATTACTGTCACTGATGGATCTATTGACCACATCTATAGGTAAGCTGCCGACTGGAGAACTTGGCCTTCGGAGTGATGTCGTCGGTTGCGGGACTGGTGTATCAGGCACGGCGTTGGAATTGTTTTCCAGGAACTGCTCAACCCAATTGCGGCTGGAAACAGGAAAGTCACCGAAGAGGCTCCCAGGCCAGGGGTGGGATTGCCAAGGTGCATTGATGCCGTCTGCCCACACAGAACTTGCTGTAGAGCTCGCTGATGTGTGAAATTCTCTAGCTGCTTTGGCTAAGAGTCGAAGATTGCGAGCACCTTGGGCATCGGAACGACGGGCCTCGGAACGAATGAAGTCTCTGGGGGCCCTAGAAGAGACATGGAGAGCTTTACTTATAGAAGCCTTGAGCCGGTCTAGCTCTTTGAGGATCAGATCCTGAGAGGTGTTATTCTTCAACGAGAGGGAGCTTTGAGAGGGATTAGTTACGGCCAGGTATGATACTGATGGGTGACATACACATTGATGGCATGAAGTATTGTCTGCAAGGCCGATTTGGACTGGTGTATTTTATCACGGCATGCTACCAGTTCCTCGCCGTGAATATTGAGATCCACCACCACGCGGGCCTTCCATCTGAAGCCTTTTCTGCGAGACGAAGCCTTGATTTTGTTAACGATGGCGTCTAATTCTTTCAGAGTCGTCCGGTAGTTGTCTAGAGCTATCTCGCTCTGCTGCCAGAGGCCCTCGTCGAAGATTCCGAGGTCGAACTTCTGACGTCCTCTGAGGGTGTTTTCAATTGCCTCCAGTATACCTTTGAGGTTGGAGAGCTCATCACAGAGGCCCGTAATGCGTAAGTCAGCTACTCTTAAGTCGCGGGCAAAATTTCCTAGGGTCCTTGCGATCTAACACCATCCAGGTATGTTGTATCAGCTCTCGGTATAGGCCTGTGATGTGTGACCTATAGACTTACGAAGCCAGTGGCTTGAATCAGCGTGATAGCAGACGCTGTGATGGAGATTGGATCCATAGTGGCGGGACTCTTTGGATTGGGACCATTCTTTAATTGTTAGCTCTTCAGGTGCCTGAGGACAGTCGTCCCGGAATTAATCAATGGTCGATTCGAGCATCCGCCGCCTTGGCGGCCCATGCGAACTGTGCGAACCTGCACCGCCCCCTCCCGCTACGCGGCTCTAGGTATGTACGGACGCATCAAGTTGTTCTATGTTCGCCCAATTTCTGAAAATACGCATCGCCTTCACCTTGCCTTTGGTGTTTAGCAACGATTTCCGATTGAATTAGCAGATGGTCGCACAGCGCCACCCACTGCACATCATCAACGAGAGATCTTCATTAAGAGGGCTACCATCAGCTACAAGGGATGTCTCTAATCGCGCAGGTTGCCTCTAATCGCGCAGGTTGCCTCTGATTGCACAGGTTGCCTCTGATTGCACAGGTTGCCTCTGACTGCGCAGGTTACCTCTGACTGCGCAGGTTACCTCTGATGAACGGTTAGCGATCGAGAGAACAGAAGACGGCACAATGAATCGATACGACGGGGGAGAGGGGGTGACGTAATGAAGCATTTGACCAGAATTTGGCCAGTGGCCATAGCCCCGGCCTAACAAATAGGATCAAGCACAGCATGGTTCTCCTGATCCCTGAGCGCGATGCAACCCCGCAAAGACGGGACCTCCCTTGCCGTTATGTCTGGCTGTCCAATGTGTGTGGCTTACCTACGAGTATACCCGAGCCGAGCTAGGTGCATATAGCTCCAAGCCTCCAACATAGTGGTGATGGTAATAATACTGATGCTGGCGTCGGCTTCGAGGAGGCCCCTAAACTTGACTACGCCTACGATCGAGCTTGATCATGGAGGAGATTTTAGCATGGCTCCTGACGTGTAATTTGTGAGACTTTGGGGCTTTTCTGCGTTTCATTTCCACAAGTATTGTCTAGTGTGACGATACATGTAGTATTCAATGCTGGGACGAGCGAAAACGGCGGCTATAAATGGAGAGAAAGATGGGTCAGCCTAAGACAAAGCAATGGGGCACTAAGAAGCACGAGACGACGGATGGGTAGATGTTCGCCGACAGTTGAACGCTGGAAAATATCTTCCTGCCCGCGTAGGCATTGGTCGAAGAGGGTGCACTATCCGACGCACACGTCTGCAGAGGCGCAACCAACTTCGTCTAGTGGGACTAGTAGCAGCCTGTTTTGAGTACCATGTTGCGATGGTTTGACGAATAGATAGAAGTAGTTCGCCCCCACCCTTTTTTCTTCAACCTCTACGGTTCCCACACCCTGTTTCGTATCATGCCTTGCCACCTCATACCAGCCAAGAATCCCAGCTCCAGCTGACCAGTTTTCACCACTATTAGCAGCCATGCCAATTCTCCGGGGAGCATCCGTTGCAGTTGCCGACTGCTACCATCGGTCTGGTGAGCCTGTTAACAGCAGAAAGCACCCACCCAGTGCTAGACTCACAGAGAGGATAAGGGTGCCTGTCTACTACTTTGAAGCCCGGGACTCGGAAGGGTCATTCTCATAAACATAAGAGGCCTCTCCCTCCAAGGTCCTCGTATCCAGGCTTCTCCAGTTCCTCGCCAGACCAGCAAGTACCCAAGCCCCTCCACTCCGTCACGAAATCAAGAGCAACCAAACAGCAATGACGAGACTTGTCTTCAAGGTTCGTCCAGAGGTTGTAGTTGGAGTTTCCACCCTCCTCCTTGCAGTATGGTATATGGCGTGGACGATTAGGCAGTATATTCGTCTGCGGCACTTCAGGGGCCCTGCAATTGCCGGCTTCTCCCTGGCATGGTTGATACGCAGCACAGCTGGCGGCCGCACGCATGAAGACTTATACGAAGCATGCCAGAAGTACGGTAGGTTTGGTCTGCACAATACCTATCCTAATGCTAGAGATGCTGTTCCCCAGCACCGTGTCTCGCGGCACTATACGATGAACACCATGGCTGACGCTTCACTATATTGGGTCCGTGGGATTAGGGGACATTGCACGTGTAGGGCCTAATCATCTCATCACCTCAGACCCGGATCTGATGAAGCGCATGCTCAACGTCCGCACCCAGTACACACGGTCGCTTTGGTACTTTGGCTTGCGTTTCGATCCAAGACATGATAACATCCTGTCCCTGCGCAACAATGTCCTGCATGCCAAAAAACGCGCTATAATGTCTCCTGGCTATTCAGGCAAAGAGGTCGACAATATTGAGTCCACCGTCGATGAGAATGTCCAGAGACTCGTCAATTTGCTTGAGACCAACTACATCTCTAAGGACAAGGCCTTCGACTTTGGCCGCAAGGTGCAGTACTTCACCATAGACGTCATCTCCGCTCTTGCTTTTGGTGCACCCTTCGGGGACTTGGAGGCAGATTCGGATGTCCACGGCTACATCCAGTCTATGGACGAGACCATACTTCCCGCCTTGATCATATCTTTGGTACCCTGGGCTATGAAGATGCTACAGCTGCCCATCTTCAGCTTCCTGCTCCCGTCTGAAACGGACAGAAAAGGTGTGGGAAAGACAATGGCGATTGCGAAAAAGGTGGCCGCTGAGCGCTTCGGCCCGGATTCTAAAGCCCAAAGAGATATGGTCGGCTCATTCATCGCTCGTGGCCTGAATCAAACCGAGCTTGAATCTGAGATCATTGTGCAAATGTAAGGCCCCTTTCCTGCATTTCATGCCATAATATCGTTGAAAATATACTATCCCGCCACGAAACATCTCATTGACCGATTTGCAGCCTGGCTGGCGCTGATACTACCGCCACCGCTATCAGAGCGACCGTTCTCTACATCATCTCCAACCCCCGCATTGTTGAGAGACTGCGAGCGGAAATCGACCAGTCTAGCCGTTCTGGAACCATCATCAGTGATAGTGAAGCTCGTGCCATGCCTTACCTCCAAGCCGTCATCAAAGAGGGCCTCCGAATCCATCCCCCGGTCGCCAGCCTCATGCCCAAGGAAGTACCCAAGGGAGGTGACACCTTCAAAGGGCATTACCTACCAGAGGGCACTAATATCGGCTACTGCGCCTGGGGGATCTTTCGCAGAAAGGATATCTGGGGTCACGACGCTGATGAGTTCCGGCCGGAGCGGTGGCTGGAGGGCCCCAGCGACAAGCGGCGCCTCATGGAGAATACGCTGGAGTTTATCTTTAGCTACGGGCGTTGGCAATGCCTTGGCAAGAATATTGCACTGATGGAGCTCAATAAGGTTATTCCAGAGGTAAGAATTTTCCCTGAAACCTGCTTCATATGCCATTTGCTAATGTATATTTGCGCCTGTCGACAGCTGTTCCGACGCTTCGATCTTGGGTTGGTAAATCCTATCAAACCGTGGAACTCCGTCAGTGTCGGGGTGTTCCATCAGTCCGAGTACTGGATTCGAGGCTTTAAAAGAGTGAACACTTGAGAGAAGATTTGATTATTTTATTTTCTGACGACGCGTGTCAAAACCGTATCAACTCGTGGCACCCCGTGAGCGTCGCCGGTTATCAGTGTGAGTACTTGATTCGAGGGTGGCAGCCGCCGACTACCTGGTGGATGATGGCAGTGTGTGATCTTATTTTGTTTTTAGTGTTGATACATGAGATCGTGTTATTTAATAATGAGCATCCTCAATGCGAGTCCTAATATCAGTAGTGACTATCACATCGTTCCCAGGAACTATCCGCTCCTTACTGCTGTTTCCGCCACTTGAGGTAAGCTCCACCCAGGCGTGGCCCTTGCTCTGGTCAAAAGGGGCAATCTCTTGGCTATCAGGCAGGATGTTCGAATGGTGTGTTTTAGACCTCCCTGTGCCAAACTGTGCATAGGGTCCATGGCTGCCGGGCGGGTAAGGGCCTGAGCTTTTCTTGGAAGACGCAAGACCGAGGATCTGCAGGGCCCTTTCCATTAGTGGTCGACATGGCGGGACGCATCCGACGATGATGACAATCCAAGCCTCGGTGGACGCCCATATAAGCAGGTGCGAGAGTGCATCTACCGACATTAGCATTGGCCTGCAGCCTTGGCAACATCCGGGTGGTGGGGCGGGGTTGTTCCATACAGGTAATATCATCCGTCTTCGTGAGAGCCTCCAGTTCGTAGCACTTGACTGCAGAACATGCCGCAGCACTGTGTATGATGTTAGCCCATTCAGGGAAACGACGCAGCGAATCGTGCCTCTGGGGTTACTCACATCCATCCCAACCCCATCAATACGGATAACCCGATTTTTACTCTCCGCTTCATCTGGAGTTTTCTGACAAGCCAAGCCGGATATGATGCCAGCAAAGCATCACTGAGTGTGTTGAAACCTGGGAAGAAGGCTCTTAGTGAGGTTTCTCTGGGAAGGGAGGATATGAGAGCCACGTACTGGCTTGGAAGAATGAATAGTTTTGGTTCAACTCTCTCCCCGGATCGCAGGTCCCGTCAAGATTATCGTCCCATAGTTTTGCCATTGGTTTGCACTGGCCCAGAATGGTTCCCATAACAGAAATGTTGACACCTATAATGAGGCCACCCAGGATCATCATGGGCCAGGGCCTCCCCTCGTGCCTACCGCGAATCTGCATCAAGAACGCCATGATGGCAAGCTTCCCTAGCATGCTGGCTCCGATAGCCAGCAGCTGATATACCCAGCCCCATTTCAAGGCTGCAACTATCTCCTCAGGCTCCAGGTTCTCTTTGCTCTGTCCCATTCCAGCGTTCACCGATATTTGGAGGAAAGCCTGAGCAGCGATCTGGGTGGCCTGATTTTCAAGTTTTGGTTGGTTATGAGCTTAAGACGAGATAGGGATCTAGCATGGGGGTGGTAGGTCCGGGTAGCGAAGAGAAAGGAGGGATGCTGCTGATACTTACCACTGTTGCGCTGGCGATGGCAAAATCCCACCGGAAGCGTCCCACGAGCCTCCAAGAACTCAGAAAACGAAGAGCATAGAACAAGGTGCCAACGCCGGTTTCCGCCCAGGAAACGGATAGGATCAATGTAGACGCATCCCCTGGCATGTTGCTGGAGCACCGCTGGAGGTGAGCATCCGCCGACGGTGGGAAAATCAATGAAGATGGCCAGAAACAGTGGGAATGCGACGATGGATATACGAATACATGGTAGCTGGGTGCAAGTCGAGCACGGACGGGGACAGGTATACGTAGCTTTCGGGAAATTCTCACCCGTGTTGGTCAGTGCCACCTACCGCTATCAAGATGTACCCGACAGGCAACGTCGTGGTTGGCTCAGCCGCTGTCCTAGACACCTGGAGGAGTAGTCTCGCATAAGTGCTTCACCCTTCAAGAGTGTGGCACAGCTTGAATTGTTACCGCCGGTCGACGGGACGTACCAATTCAAGGGCCATTATTTCCCGGTTCAAGGCTGCAACCAGGGCAAGGATCAAAGGGTTCGGTCCCACGAGGTTTCCACGGATCATAACGTGTATCCGCAAGGTGAAGCAATTTGACTTAAAACGTGGGAAAATATCCCCGTGACGATGTTTCAGCCGATTATTGCTTTTGTCTCGGTTCAGCCGTGGTTGCATCCCTGCGATCCGGGAGGGCGCGGCCAAAGAGCCGTCGGTATGACCAGAGCTCTGGAACGGTGATGTGGGTCTTGTTCAGTGTCCCAAAGCAAGCCAAGTACAGATTACTGCTAGTAGTTATAAGCATGGATGTGCAGAAGTTCCTCCTCCGTATCGTAATTAAACTGGAACTTTGAAGATTTATTGATGGTCTTGTTTGGTCTAGAAAGCCGGGATCGACCAGGTCTTGTGCAAATCTTCGGGTGCTGTTGGTTCAAGTAGTGAGGGCGGTCCAGAGATTATGACCAGTCATCCATGATCCAACTTGTGCCGAACGATCTGACCTGATCCAACCAATGAGAACAGGATCTGTACCTTGAATCCATGGTGGGTGCAAGGATATGGCCAGACCAACAGCGCGGGCCTTCCGGAATCCTGGCTGCCCGCTAAACTTGAAACATGCGCGACTCCGGAATTGGGCTTTATTGGGAGGGGGATTCTCCCACGAATGCTCACTGACCAGCTGAGGAGTGTCGCCAGACTTGACATGTATGTGATCAGCCGAGGGAAAATATAGCCTTGGCAATCCCGCGAAGCAGGATCCTCAATGCCGTACAGGAAAATGAGGAGGGAATTAATGCACTTGATATCGATGACTAAAATCCCTTCCTACTACCCAGTACGCTTATGGCTGCGTTTGTACGGAGTATCCGTACTCCTACTTACAAACATGGCCATGTTTGTTTCTGCTTGGATTGCCCTTGTCCTTGACGGTACTTGTACCAATAGGAATTGAAACCGGCCTGGAGATAAAAAAAGGCTCCTTTTCAATCTGCAACAACAGACTGGGGAATGTAATTGGTAGCAAGCGTTATTGGCCCCCAGGGATTGGGACTGGAGCTTGAAGCAGGAAATAAATACGGATTATATCAGTCATAAGTGGCGTGTTGGTTTATGCATGTTGGTTGGCGTCGGTGAACATGAAACTGACAATTCGTACGAGAAGACAACTCAGTAACCAAAATGGGAAACTCTTTCTTGCATGGGAAAAATCTTCAGCCTGATCTTATGCAGAGTCAGCACCTGACCCTGGTCTAGTATCAACACGTGCAGGAATTGACAAACAGGATGAACTGATAATCACAAATCTGACACACTTTGGAACAGCGAAATACCACGTCAGGGAGCAGCATGTGATCCTCGTACTATGGCTCCAGATTTATCCATCTAAGTATTGGTTCGGCTACCTACCTAAGTACGAGGTAATGCTTTGCACTTTCTTATTATGGCCACCTCGTATTAGCAATTATACACTAGAGGGGAGACGAATGAATTGTAAGCCAACGAAGTGCGAATATAGACAAATATTGACTCTCTTGAAGCGTGCCCAAGTAGAAGGGATCCAATCAATGTATTCAAAACTTCCGTATAGCATTGATTGGGAGATGACTGAAGTAGAGAATCCGTCTCTTAGTCGGCTCTTTATGATTAAAACTGTATGAGGTTGACGTATAATAAATGGACAGAGCTATAGGAGGCCAAGGGCCCCCAGGTAATTCCTGCGATGTATCCAGAGGCGCACGTCCTTTCCTTTGAAGTAGAACGGAATATAGAGCAGGTAGATAAACACATTGATGGTGGCCACAGTCATCAACACACTCAGTAGGCCGCTGGACGTAACAAAATCGTTGATAACCCATGTCCAAATCCAGGCAATGGCGCTCTTCAGGGCAGCAATTGTTACCATGATCTCGACAGAGAGCTAAGAAGATAATGTTAGCTACCAATGGTATGGCATTTGCGAGAGAAACGGGTCTGTACCTGTTGGTGGCAGTCCAGAGCGTAGTTCATGCCAAGCGTGGCACCCATCTGGCTACCCACGGAAAGGATCCCGGCCCCCACAACAGGCATAGCCCAGTGCATCTGGTGCTGGTAGGCAAGCCCGAACCAGAGTGCACCGAAAAAGGTAAAGAAAGCGGCTAGGAGGCAGGTTGGAAGACGCATCTCGGGTTCGCGGATGCCGTGGTTGCGCTTGGTGAAGTAGTTGGCGATCCAGTCTCCGCCCCTGCCCGAGAAATAAACGCCAAATAGAGAGCCAACGAAGGGGGACAAGAAGAAGAGGCCCTGGGCGTTCGAGTTGAACAGGTAGGGTGGTGGAGCAAAGAGCTGGGCGACGGTGGCGCCGAGGATCACGTTCCAGCTGAGTGCCAGCCCATAGACGAAGCACGACCAGACAACAGTCGGGTACGTCAGGAGCACAAAGGGACGGGCGAAAGCGTGGAGGAGATTGACGTCGGGATCACCACGGCTCCAGAACTTGAGCTCCTCCACCCACGTGGTCTTGGAAATATCGGCGGAATGACGCTCAGCAGAAATCTGGGTGCTGACCTTAGCTGTGTTGCCCTCGCCACTGTCACTAGCAAGGCTTTCAGGAGGCAGAATGCTCGGGCGCGGGCCTGTATACTTGGTCTCGGGCATAAAGAAAAATATGGCGACAACGTTGGCCAAGATGAAGATGGCGACGATCCAGAATGCCCAGTCCATTCCCAGAGCCTGGACAATCAATCCCGAGAACATAGGCCCAAGCTCATTGCCACCCAGAATAGACAAGCCGTAGACAGCGACGAGCTCACCACGGTTGTGGAGGAAGAACATGTCGGTAACGGTAGAGGGCACGATGGATTCGATGGGCGCCTCAAAGGCGCCAAGAAAGGCGCGTCCAATGATGAAGGTGTTGTAGTCCTTGTTGGAGGCAATAGCCAGCCAGACACAGGCCAGACCCATGAGAAAGCTCGAGAACAGGTAGACGGGACGGCGGCCGAACTTGACTGCAAAGGGCATCCAGACAATATTCCATACTCCCTGGTTGATCAGACAGGCTCCGTTTGCGTATGTCAATCGTTGCAACGACGTCTCGAATGTCTCCGCCAGCTGCATCATACCTGAATCCACGAGGCATAGAAGTCAGCCCATATCATGCACATACATGTATACAAAGAACCGTGGCCACATGGTGAAACCGACGCACCTGCAGCCATGATGGGGCCGGTGACGGATCCCAAAAATGCGAACCAACAGCCATTGAAGAAGGTAAGGCCTTTCTTCCAGGTCGGCCAGCTCAGGGGGTCATTAGGATCGTTGAGTGACGGTTGCGGCACCAGCAACACTCGTGAATCACCTTTCGTTCGGTGCTTCAATTGATGCAGACGTTGTGCGAGCTCGCCGTCCTGAGAGCCCTGGTCGAAGAGCATCTCTGTGCCTGGGGCAGCGTGGAAGTTTGTTGCCACATCATCAGCAACCTCATCGTCGGTCTGAGAAGTATGTTCTGCCATGGTCGATGGTGGATGGACGCGGCGCCGCGAGAAGCTTTTGTTTGCTGTCGAATAAGGTGTAACTTTGGAGGTGCCTCTCTGGCTCCAGGAGACGGCACCGATTTGGGAGAGAAAGAGAAGATGGGTATCTCTAGGGATTTATTGGAGCATGGAGGGATATGATACACAGGGAGACGAGGTTGCACCGATTGTTTTATTTTCCCGAGGGCTATGCCGGCGGGTATTGATCTTTGACTTCTCGACTCCTCGTCGACCCAGGATCCGGGAAACACGGACCATCAACCGCCCTGCAACAGTGCAGACCGCAAAATGTATGGGGCAGGGGTGGGATGGGTACATGTAGCATTGACATGCATCATGCCTGCATGCAGCAATTACTCCGCAGTGGCAACATGGGAACCAACAACCAATAAGTGTATGTCGACACCTCTCCCTGTCGTTTTCCTTCGCTCTCAGACTGTATCACGTCTTTCAGGGTCTGCAAAAACAAAACAAAAAAAAGGCCAAGACTGACATGTTCAGCTGAGAACCATCCCCCGACTCCCTCCGTGTCCGAACTGGTCGAGCATGGCTCCTCTGCAGGACTCCTTGCGCAGCGACAGCGCCTCGAACGGCGGTCTTACCGATACAATCCCAGTTCTCGTTGTTGGAGGGGGCCCCGTCGGCCTGCTCCAGGCACTGCTGCTGTCTCGACTTGGGGGTAAGATTGATCCTCTGTCTCGGGGTGTCCGTGTCCGCCAGCTCTGATATTTGCCTACTGAAATGTGCCTTTTGGTACACAAACCGGGTACTGACAAGCTCATTCTGAAGTCAAATCCCTCGTCATAGAACGCCATCACAAACGCCTAGAAGCCCCCAAAGCTCATGCAATCAACCCGCGAAGTCTCGAGATTCTGCGTCAGTATGGCCTCGGGGAGGAACGGATCCGCCAGCTGGCGACCCCACGAGCAGATGCCTTCTGGGTCAACTTTGTCACCAGCCTCGGTGGTGATGCGATCGGGAGGTTGCCCTATGAGCGGATGGACGCCGCTGTACTGGATGACACGCCTCAGGTACCGACGCATCCATGCTTCAGGACGAGATGAGGCCCCATGTGCATATTAATGACAGGTGAAAGATGATACACAACATTGCCCAGCCGGTTCTCGAACAAGAACTTGCAGCCCAGATTTGCAAAGATCCAAATATAACTTTCCAAAAAGGATTCAGCCTTCATGCTTTAGAACAGGTACGTTCGTCTTCTTGACCATGGTTGATCTCACCCGCAGGACACAGTATCGTCCGATCGACACCGTTGATTAACACCTAGTGCCCCGCCAGACTACCGATGAAGTCATTGCTACCATCGAAGAACGCTCGACTGGACGCCTGTATTGCACGCGGGCTAGGTATGTAGTGGGCTGCGACGGACGTAAGAGTAGGGTGCGGGAAATGCTTGGCATCGCCTCCGAAGGCGAGAGTTCCGAGCAGACCATGATGACAATCCATTTCAAGGCCCCCTTGCGCCAGGTGGTCGGTGACCGGGTCGGCATGCTCTACTGGATCATGGATCCCGCCGCTGCGGGCTTCATCATCGCCTATGATCTGGACGGCACCCAAGTCCACATCAGCGAGGTGGACGTTGGGCGCCAGCCAGTTGAATCTTGGACCGACGAGATGTGCCGGGCCAAGATCCGCCACGCAATCGGCCAAGAAATACCGTTTGACATCTTGGGCTTCCGGCCCTGGATATTCCGTCGCCAGATTGCAAATGTCTTTCAGAAGGGCAATGTGTTTCTGTAAGTCATAGCTCGGTGACGCGCTACCGAAGAGCAACTTAGAGCGGCTGACTCTGGAAAACGTATTCCAGTGCCGGAGATGCTGCGCATTCGTTCCCTCCCACTGGGGGCTTGGGATTAAACTGTGGCATGGCTGACGCCCATAACCTTGCCTACAAAATCGCCCTGGTTTACCGAGGCGTGGCTGATCCGTCAATTCTCTCCACGTACACCGCGGAGCGCCGCAACGTCGCCACCGTATACTCAAAACAGAGTGTCAAGAACGGCACGCAGATATTTGCTCTTCTTCGAAGCCTAAACGTGAGCGGTATCGTGGATCCAGCCGAGGCGCGGAAGAACATGATGGTCGCGTTGGCAGATCCCAGTCAGAGAGCTAGGGTCGACGAAGGTATCCAAGGGCAGAGAGAGCATTTTGATAATGTGAGCTTCCACTTTGCAAGACTTTCCAATGGCGTTTGTGTGTCAGTTACTAATAGCTTTCGCAGCTGGAACTTCACATCGGTTATGTATATGATGCGAGCAAACCCCCTCCTCATGCGTCACACTACAGTCCCAAATTCGTACCCGGGGCTCGCCTGCCCCATGCCTGGATTTCATTTTCACACGCCCATCCAGGAATCAGTGGCGCAGAATTCGCTGCGTTGACTGGTCTGAAGCCGGTCGACGTCTCGTATGTGACTGAATTAGGCGACGAAGAGGTGTTAGCACGGCAGTGGAGTACTCTAGATCTATGTGGACCTGATTCCTGGACGATAATTATCCCACGGGATGAAAACAAGTCTAGATTCTGGCCGTTTCAGAAACATTGTGACTCCTCCGGGGTCAATTTGCGTATCTGGCGTGTCGGGGAGGACTTCGACGTGATACGGCAACCCTGGTTCTCTAATGGACTAGCAGGCGGAGGGCTTCTAGTCCGTCCAGACCAGCATATATTGCTCAAGGTCACCAGGATAACCTCTGGAGACGATATGATTACCGCTTTGCATAACTACCTCGGGACTTTCAACTAGATTGATGTTGCTGTTACAGAGCATAGACAGACGGCTGTGTTCTTCAAATAGCATTATGAGTATCAGAGAGTCCAGCTTCACCTCAAATCTACGTGATTCCTTCGTGTAAGTAATGATTACCTGTTTGATACTAGCCTGATATAAATACAGTGATTAAGGCCAAAATAATTGCAACATACTTTGGAGCAAGCCTAGAAAAGGCGGGCAGATTAGCACTGGCGCGTCTCAGACGAGTTGTAGGCCATATTCGTTTATTTTACTGTTATTTACAATACTATCATTCATGCCCTGCAGTCTAGAGTGTCAATTGGTGTCGATTACTGTTTTGAAGTCATAGACTATAGGAGGGTCCTCAAGGAGATTAGTAGGGGCGGGAATGCAACCTTTTTGTTCGGTACCTAGGGTATGATGGTTGCCCCAGTCTCAGCCCATTCACCATAGGGATTGGTACGAAGTTGTGCCCGTGTACTAAAATAAATCCCTCTGCGTACGTGCATTTGATAGGCTATTCCGTTACGAGCAATGCTATCACCGCCGATTAGATATTAGGGTTGCATTGTGCGAAGGAGCATTTGTATGTCTTCCGAAATCTCCATATCTTCCCGGACTCCGGGGAGCTGCGATGGTCCTCCGTTTATTGCTCACACTTGCGCGATACAAAGTTTTGTGTGTATCTCGGGGTTACCGGGGATATAGGTCACATCATTGAAAGTCTTATTCTCTTCTGACCATGGCGGTGGCGCTTCAATCGTTGGTTGAGTGCCATTAATCACGGACTTTACGTTCGGCTCCGACCGTGTGTTTTAACTCCACCTCACCATGTGTACAAGCAGTGGTGTAATGCCGGGCCACCCGGCAGGATATCATACCTCCACCTGGAGATCTTCAGCATTTATAATCTTCCCCCCACGGTGTTCTCCAAGCAGGGTCGCAGCCAAAACTGTTTGTTTCTCGCAGCTAGCAATCCAGTATCATTACCAGCAAATCAGAACGCTTTGTCTCCCCATCCGTAAGTATGGCCTCGAACAAAAAGATCGCTCTCATTACGGGTAAGTGATGTAGTCTTCGAAGGGTTCATCATCTTCGGATACAGCATTGAGAATCAAATACTAGGTGCCAACCAGGGCGTCGGATATGAGACAGCAAAGAATTTGGTTCTCTCATCGGTGGACTACCATGTCATTCTTGGCAGCCGCAACGCTACCAAAGGCCAGGCGGCCGCCAAGGAGCTGCAGTCTATTCCAGGAATCAAGGGGACCGTATCATCCACGCAAATCGATGTGACGGACGATCAATCTGTCGACGCTGCCGCTGAGCGAGTTGGCGCAGAGTACGGTAGACTCGACATTCTCGTCAATAACGCTGCCATCGCCTCTGTGGTCAGTCCCCCTACACGGGAGGCTCTGCGACGGATCTTGGATACGAACGTTGTCGCTACCCTAGGCGTGACCGAGGCGTTTCTGGATCTGCTTCGCAAGACTTCGCATAAACCGCCGCGGCTGGTTTTCGTTAGTTCCAGCATGGGGTCCATCAGCCATGCCACCGATTCCAGCTCAGCGTACTTCAACTCTAACGCGACCGAGTATCGTGTCAGCAAGGCCGGTCTCAACATGCTCATGGCCATGTATAATGCACGTTTGAAACCCGAGGGATTCCTGGTCTCCGGGGCTGACCCGGGCCTCTGCGCGACAAACCTCACAGGAAGCGCAGACTCGTTGAGGGACAGGGGCGCTGCAGAGCCGTTGGAGGGTGGAGAGCGCGTTGCAACTGTCGTAAGGGGAGAGGAAGATGCAAATGCTGGAAGGGTGCTGGGCATAAACGGAATCAACCCGTGGTAGCTGTCATAGACTCGCAGGCATGGGGCACCTGACAACGGCATAAAGGGAGAGAAGAATTCAAATGCCGAGGGGATGCTGGAAGTATACGCAGTCGGCACATGGTAGTCGTCATAGACTCACAGCCGTAGAGTACGTGGCCTAGTTCTTTGGTGCTATACGAACAAAATGCGGAGTAGATAAGACAACACTGAAGATGGACAAATGTCACTGTAGCATGCAGATTTTATACAAATACTTCAGCCGTTATTTTTGCCATACGTGTTTTACTCCCCGGTCTATGCCTGTAGTGATTGGATGCGAAGTTAATAACGGCTAGCGCCAGCAACTTATGTTTCGGTGGGATCGCCCTGTGAATCAATGCCGCTAACCCCGACCCTCATGCAAGTGACTTGGCTGGTAGGTTGCGACAGTAGTATTATGCTGCTGGCAGCGATAGTGCTGTCACTCTTGTGCTTAAACTTATATTCGCCGCGTTGGGCTACTGCTAGGTAGGTCCCGTGGCTGCTCTGTAGGTACCTCGATGTACGAATATGTCAAACACAATAGCGAGATGAACCCGAACGCCGTTAGGCCGCAGACGGCACGTTAGCGCGACGGGGCAATGGTGTCTTATACTATCGATAATTACTCGGAAACCACCTATAAGTGTGCTCCATTCTAAGGGAGGATATCTGGGTCAGACTAATTTATGCACCATGGCTCCTGGCCATGCACCGACGGTATCTAAACCAAGAGCGTTTACGATATAGAGTTCTAATTTCGGCAAAAAACCATCGAGCAACTTAGATATATCGACCTTTCTACTCCTTGAGGGCCTTTGCTGGAATAACATCGTCATAGCCATGGCAGCATACTTCTCATTTCTATTAGCACTGCATAGATTGGATCTAGAGAGGCCCATATTCCCGAGGTTAGCTATTGGGGAATGTAATCTTGGTGCGGAAGTTACATCATAGTCTCCTCTTAGTCCTATTCTATTGGCAGTCTATAGCCAATCATTTACAATTTTGAAGGCCAAAATGAGCTTTTCCTAGGCAAACGTTTACACCCATAGGAAACGATAGCTATATCGCGGCAAGCTACTCCGCAGTTAATGTATATGCAAGTCGAAACTAGGTCACCCGCAAGCGCCGTATTCTGGCCTATCACAGGGAATATAAAGCCAAAGGGTAACGCTGTCGAGAGGCTGTGACGGACGCCAAAAAAGGAAAGTCAAATTCATAATATACGTTATGTATAACCTGAATTTGATTTATAATATCTCCCATGTCGTGGAAGAGCATTTTACAGTCGCACCCCTCTCGAAATGACTACTAAATAACTAGTATTAAGCTTCTATAGACCACTTCCAAAGGGATTCTAGGGAAGGACGGGCCTAAAATGGATGAAATCTTCGACATCTGCCTAGGGGTAACTTTCTCCCGTTAACCTCTAGCCCCGCTCAGATCTATAGATAGGTAGTGGAGTCAACAATAGCTGGTCAGCCTCCAAAATATCCGTCTACTATATATACATCGCCGTTTGCCTAGAATTTTCCCTACTACCTTAGTAAGTGGCAAAGTCAGAGTGACCAACTCGACCTAATGCGGGCGGCACACCTATGTGTTTTGACCAACTCTGGACGGGATCACGGGTAACAATAGCCTGGGCCCGCACTGTCATAATCTGCTTTCAATGGCATCGGCCGTATGGTTTGACATAAATATAAAGACGGCAAGTAGACTATGAAAAGTCATCGTGTCCTGTCAGGGCACTGGTATCACCTCAACCCACCAATATTATCTTAGACTTCAACCGAAATCTGTCTTGAAATCCTCTCAACTTTTCCTCCGATGGATTGTTCTTCCTGCTCCGCAAGAAATACTTCGGCAAGTAGGCCAGAGGAAGAGGTGGCCATTCCATTGCCCACCTGGAACAACGGTTACTCTCCATCGCCCGTGTCACAACTTCCTATGGACAGCCTTTCTGGAAAGATGCTCCCCAGTCGACCGCCAATCGCCATTTGCGGCATGGCACTCCGTTTGCCCGGCGGAGTTCGGGACCCGGAAGCATTCTGGGATGTCCTTGTCAATAAGATTGACCTCCGTGGGCCCATCCCATCCAACCGATATAACGCGGAAGCCTTCACAGACAAGATGGGAAAACGCGGTGCTATTAAAGCCCAGTACGGGTATTTTCTTGATGAGGACCTGGGTGCATTAGACACGTCCTTCTTCTCCATGAGCAAGTTGGAGCTCGAGAGAAGCGATCCCCAACAGCGTCAGCTTCTAGAGGTAACACGCGAGGTTCTGGAAAGCGCCGGTGAGACAGACTTCCGAGGGAAGCCCATCGGATGCTACGTTGGAACATTTGGCGATGATTGGCTCCAGATGAGTGCCAAAGAGCAACAGCATATTGGAGCCTATGTCGTGACCGGCCATGGGGATTTCATGCTGGCCAACCGCATCTCCTTTGAATACGACTTGAAGGGACCCAGGTATGTTCCAAGAATTATATGAGCCTCGAAGGCGACGGTATGGGACGAACTAGCTACTAATGTGACTCCTTCCTATGGTGTAGCATGGTTATTAAGACGGCATGCTCAGCATCACTGACAGGCCTACACGAGGCTTGTCGTGCGCTTCAGAGCGGTGACTGCAGTGGTGCTATCATCGCCGGCACCAGCCTGATTATGGACCCAGCGAGATGGACCGCTATGACAGAAGAAGGCATACTATCACCGGAGGGTTTGTGTAGGACATTCGACGCCGCAGCCAACGGCTACGCCCGCGGCGAGGCAATCAACGCCATTTATATCAAGCTGCTTGACGACGCCATTCGGGACAACAACCCTATACGTGCAATTATCCGAAACACTGGCGCAAATAACGACGGCAGGAGTCAGGCTTTGTCGACGCCCAATATTGATGCTCAAGAGGCTTTGATGCGTAAGCTCTACAGTGACATCAATCTTGACCCCGGGAAGACGGCATATGTGGAGGTATATCCCCCATGACTTGTTCTCGGAGTGCTTTGATCCCAAACACAAAAGAAAAAGGACAGAAAAGACAAAGCGTGCGGTGCTGACGCTAGATAGTGCCACGGCACCGGAACACAAACAGGTGACCCTCTAGAAGCTACGGCAGTGGGTAATGTTTTTGGTAACCACGGCGTTTACATTGGATCTGTTAGTTCTTGAGGCCCTTAATAACCTCAATTTTCAGGTTTTCTAACCCTATCAATAGGTCAAACCGAACGTGGGCCACTCGGAGGGAGCGTCGGGGATTACCAGTTTGATCAAGGGAGTCCTGGCCTTAGAAAATGACACAATCCCCCCGAATATTAATTTCTCTACGCCGAATCCAAAGAGTGAGTCTAGTTCCGGAGCCATCCCAAAGTCTTGTTGATAATATTGTTGACCGAATTTATAGTTCCCTTCGAGTCGAAGAAGCTGAAGGTTGCTGTCCAGCCTGAGGCGTGGCCACCAGGCCGCGACAAGCGCGTTAGCATCAATTCTTTCGGCATCGCTGGCTCTAATGCTCATGTGATATACTCCAAATATCAAACATAGAGCTATCATGAAATGATCGCTGACTATCATAGGTGATTCTTGAGGCGCCCCCAATCGCCCATAAAAATGGTTCCACTCAGCACGAGACGTCTACAAGTCCCCAACTTGTGGTGGCTTCTGCGAATACAAATGAGTCGCTTAAAAAACATCTCGAGAATGTCAAGCACTATATTGCTCGAAACCCCGACAACACCGATGATCTAGCCTATACCCTGGCGCGCCGCCGCGAACATCTTCCACATCGCGCCTTCATGATAGCCAATCCTGACGGCAGTCTTGTTGAGACATCTCTGGCAACCAAAGCGCCCAACTCTGAGCCCGGAATTATCCTCGTGTTCAGCGGACAAGGCTCTCAGTGGCCAGAGATGGGCAAGCAACTGTTCGATCTAGATGCCGGCTTCAGGAAGGACATAGCAGACATGAACGGTATTCTAAAATCCGTTGCACATCCCCCGGACTGGAATCTCCAAGGTGAGCAAAACGGGCATTGGATCCGGATGGCCTTTTTTCTATGAAAGCGGCATCATACTGACGGGAACTACTAGATGAACTGTTTGCTGCTGCCGAACAGAGTCGAATCCATACGGCAGAGCTGGCTCAGCCTCTCAGCACAGCACTGCAACTTGCACTGGTACGCCGCCTACACCGGGCAGGTATCCGCCCAGCCGCCGTCGTTGGTCACTCTAGTGGGGAGGTTGCGGCAGCATATGCCGCTGGTGGGTTGTCACTAGAAGAGGCCATCATAACGGCGTACTACCGAGGATATGTGGCCAAGCATCCGACACGTCCTGGTGGAATGGGTGCTGTCGGGCTGGGCGTCGATGAGGTGACACCATACCTCAAGAACGGCGTCGTGATTGCCTGTGACAATAGCCCCAGCAGCGTCACGCTGTCCGGCGACGTCGATGCATTAGACGAGGCTCTAGGTGCCATCAAGGCAAACAATGGGGGGACGCTGGCAAAGAGGCTCAAAGTTGACATGGCCTACCACTCCCATCATATAAAGCCCCTTGCTGCCCGCTCCCTAGAGCTGATACACAGCGAACTAGGAAGAAGAGGCATCAGCCGTCCTGTTTCCACCCCAGTTCCTCTCTTCTCGTCTGTCACAGGCGGTATAATAACCTCCAGTGCGAGCCTCGGTCCAGACTACTGGATGGCGAACGCGACATCGCGCGTGCGGTTCACCGATGCTGTCCGTAGAATTCTGGAGGAACGCGCCGGTGGCCTTTTCCTTGAGGTCGGCTCGCATTCTACACTTTCTGGCCCATTGCGCCAGAATTTGGCTGCAGCTGGCGCCGAATATCGCTACGTCCCGACCTTGGTGCGAGGCAGTGACTCATTCCACGATGTCCTCCGCTGCTTTGGCCAGCTCTACCAGAACGGAGTATCTGTAGACTGGTCAGACGTTGTGCCTTCAGGAAGAGTGCTGGCGAACGCTCCGTGCTATGCCTGGGACCATGACAGCGGATCATTCTGGTACGAATCGCGCCTGTCCAAGGAGTGGCGGCTTCGGAAGTTTGGTCATCACCGCCTCCTCGGTGTACGCATCCCTGAGAGCTCGAGTCTAGAGCCAGCATGGCGAAACATCTTGACGCTTGTCGACGAGCCTTGGCTGGCCGACCACAAAATCCGGTCAGATGTCGTCTTCCCCTTGGGCTGTTATATTGCCATGGCCGGTGAGGCCATCCGGCAAGTGACTGGGATTGGAGAAGGTTACCGCATCCGTCACGCCATCGCACGTTTGGCTCTTGTACTTTCGGACGCACCAGTCGAAGTCGTGACTACTCTCAGGCCCCTGAAACTGACTGATGCTGCTGAGTCGAGCTGGTTTGAGTTCCAAATCGTGTCTAACAACGGTTCGTCGTGGACTAAGCACTGCGAGGGTCAGGTCAAAGCATGCACAGAGACGCTGGAGCCCTCGCCGAAGCCGAGTACCGAGTCTCTGCCCCGCGGCATCCCATCTCAGAGATGGTACAATGCTTTGGACGTGGTTGGCCTCGCCTATGGGCCCCAATTCCAGGGTCTCCGGGATATTCTTTCCTCGACAACGGAGCATTTGGTCGCGGCTGAGATTGCAAACGACACAGGGCATCACGACCCTGCTTTCCTCTTTCATCCGGTCTCCATAGACAACTGTTTCCAGCTCCTATTTGCGTCCATGGTGAAAGGAGTCGGTAGGAATTTCAATCAGCTCCTGCTACCGACTGCCATTGAGGATCTCTTTGTCTGCCGGAGCGCTCCCATCATGGGCGCCGTCGCCGTGGGCCGTAATTTTGATGACCTATCCGTTGAAGTTACTGCTGGAGACAGGATTGCCCTTCGACTCTCCGGGATCCAGTTCACGCCAGTAGACGACGGCGGGCAAGGTTGGCCAGCGGAGCAAGATGTTCAGGATGAGCCCCATGCAGCCGCTCGTCTAGAGTGGCTGCCCGACTTTGACATGGTTGAACACTCTACTCTGTTTGCCCCGCCTCACTCTGTTCCCGAGGAGACCCGGATACAGGAAGAGTTGACGTTGTTGTGCATGCTCGAGACTGCTGATAGACTTCGGGGACTGAAGGCCTGCAACTGCCACTTTGACAAGTTTCGCGATTGGCTGGACCTTGAAATTCAGAGAGCCAAGGAGGGCACATACCCGATCCTTCAAGAGGAAAGCAAGGCATACGTTGACTTGGCGTCGGCGGCGCAGCACTTCATGATTGAGGAGCGTCACAAGAAACTTCTTAAGACCTCGTCCAGGAGCCCGTTGGCTATTGGTGCCAAACGCATTTACGACAACTGCGAGGCTCTATTCACGGGGGAGTCAGACACACTGGACACCTTGATGGGGGATGGGTTGCTGACGGACATCTATAACGCCATGAGTTTTGGCAAGGGCAACTTTTTCAAGCTCCTAACGCACTCGCGACCAGATCTACGAGTGCTCGAGGTCGGTGCTGGCACAGGCGGGACAACCGACATGATCCTCCGGAGCCTCGTGAGGCCAAACGGCCTACCGCCATACAGCGTCTATACATTTACTGATATTTCAGCTGGATTCTTTGCACAGGCGCGGGAGCGCTTCTCCTATGCGCCGAACATGGACTACCGCGTCCTTGACATCTCACAGAACCCCTTCGACCAGGGCTTCGAGGCGAACACATACGATGTAGTGCTAGCGCCAAACGTTGTCCATGCAACTGCATCGTTGCATGACACCCTGGCTAATTTGCATTCTCTTCTTCGTCCCGGAGGCCTCCTGGTGCTGACCGAGCTGTGTGGGGTGGTGCGTACACTAAACTACATCTTCGGCAGCTTCTCTGGCTGGTGGCTGGGTGAAGCTGACGGTCGCCCTAACGAACCATATGTCTCTGTTGAGAGGTGGGATGCGGAGCTCAAGGCGGTCGGCTTCTCTGGTGTTGACACGGCCGTTCTTGATGCTGAGGAGCCGTTCCACTACAGTGCAGCTATTGTCAGCACCAAAGTCGAAGAGGGTGAAACTCAGGCCATGGTCCATGCTGCCGCAAAGGTCTCGATTGTCACAGACTATCCAGAAGGTAATCTGACTAAGGCCCTCGTGACAAAACTCACCCAGTCTGGTATCTCTACCAATGTGTTCAAGCTGGGCGACGCGACCCTCCCAACTGACGTGGACATCGTTTCCTTGGTTGATCTAAGGGTGTCCTTCTTCGAAAACATTACGCAGGAACACCTGAATGCATTCCAGGAGATTTTGAAGCGACACAAATCAGGACGCATCTTATGGCTCACCAAGCCTGCCCAGGTCAACTGCGAGGACCCGCACTCGGCCCAGACCCTCGGTGTTGCACGCTCTATCCGCGCTGAGTCCCAGGTCCCCTTCTACACGCTGGAGATTCGTCCGACAGAGAATCGGTTTGCGGAGCTAGTGCACCAAGTGTTGACTAAAATCCAACGCACCGAGGACGTGGAGCTGCTAGCGCCAGACAAAGAGTACGTCGTCGACGAGGGCCTGGTCAAGATTGGCCGGTACCAGCCCTTCCTCGTCCGCAAAGAACTTCAAGGGATGGGCTCAGTTTTCACAGAAAAAGTGGAGATTACCAAGAGTCTACATATCTCCAAGGCTGGGTCCCTGGAACATTTCGCCTGGGTTAGCGATCTGCTCCACCAACCTGAAGAAGGCGAGGTGACCATCGACACGCGTGCGGTAGGCCTCGTCTTCAAGGATGTGCTATACTCCTCGGGAGCTCTAAAGCATGACGATGGCAAAAGAATTCCTCTTGGCTTTGAAATTGCCGGTGTGGTGTCCAAGGTTGGGCATGCCGTGCTGGATCTGGCTGTTGGTGACCGGGTCATGGCTATGCCCCCAACCCCCTGCTTTAAGACCAAGGTCACTTGCTCCGCGGCTCTGGTGAAGAGAATTCCTTTAAGCCTAGGCTTTGAGGATGCAGCATCCATGCCGGTATGTTACACGACAGTGATCGAAGCATTGATCAACATTGGGCAGCTTGAGAAGGGACAGGTGAGTAGTTGTCCAAGCCCGGCCGCCTCCCAGATCAAGGAAGGCGGGAACATGAGTCAAGAACTAAAACAAGACGTGTAGTCTGTTCACATCCATTCAGCTGCTGGTGGCGTAGGACACGCTGCCATTCAAATCTGTAAGGGCATCGGAGCAGAAGTTCGTATCCCTGACCCGCGAGACACTCGCCCGGACGTGAGCGTTTTACTGACTGTAATATTGTTAACACAATACAGATATTTGCCACCGTAGGCAGCCAAGAGAAGGTGGATTACCTAGTTAAGACTTTTGACATCCCGGAAGAACACATCTTTCACTCCCGGGACGGGTCCTTCGCGACCGCTCTGAAACATGAGACTGACAGCCGTGGCGTCGACATTGTCCTGAACTCGGTCTCAGGCGAGCTGTTGCACGCCTCGTGGGACTGCGTGGCCGAATTTGGCAAGATGATTGATCTGAGCAAACGAGATATTATTGACGGTGGAAATCTCGCCATGAAGAACTTCTCGAAGAGTCGATCTTATTGCTGTGTCGACCTAGCACATCTGACGCAGAAGAGGCCAGATAAGGCGGGAGCGTGAGTTTGTCCCAGAAGAAAAAGAAGAGAGAGATGAGGGAAGAGTAAATTTTGTTCTATTTATTGACTCTTCTCACAGAATTATCCAGAAATGCTTAGATCTGTACCAAGCTGGTGAGATCCAGCCTCTCAGCCCGAGCACCATCTTCGAAGCCGATGCGGCCCAGGCTGCCTTCCGCTATTTGCAAGACGCCAAACACATCGGAAAGGTTGTTGTAAGGCTTCCCGAGGACACCAAGCAGATCATAGCCGAGCCACTCGCTACTAATCTTAGCTTAAAGGGAGACGTCTCCTACCTTCTGACTGGTGGCATGGGGGGTCTTGGTACTGCCATCTCCACGTGGCTGGTCGAGCGTGGAGCCAAGTCTCTGGTGTTCCTCTCTCGCAGCGCTGGCCAGAGGCCGGAAGACCAGGCCTTCATCCGCGAGCTGAAGGCATCCGGATGCTCCGTCGTCACGGTTGCCGGGCACGCCGAATCGGCCCAGGACATCCAACTGGCCATCTCACTGGCGCCGAAACCTATCAAGGGGGTGATCCATCTTGCTATGGTGCTTCGAGACTCTCCGGTCTCCACCATGTCCCACAGCGACTGGGTGGCGGCCAACACGCCCAAGGTACAGGGCGCCTGGAACCTGCACAACAGCCTCCATGACCACGAGCTCGACTTCTTCGTCCTGGCCAGCTCGATAGTCACCATCATCGAGCAGCCAGGCCAGGGCAATTACAGCGCGGCCAACACATTCCTCGAAGCATTCGCGCAGTATCGCCACTCGCTGTCGCTGCCTGCTTCAGTGCTTAACATCGCCCCTATAGACGATATTGGCTTTGTTGCCGAAAATCCCTCCGCTCGTAAGAATATGAAGGCACAGGGTGTGTATTTGCTCCGCGAGCCAGAGCTACTCGACTTCCTCGAGCTCGCCATCAGGCTATCTCCCGCCACCGCTACCACTGCATCCCATCTGCCGCCAATGGCAATTTCCCCAGCCAATTCCGGAAACGACTTTGGCCACTCGGGTAAGCTGCAGCACGAGCGCCCATGGACGAGCACGGGGCAGCTGGTGATGGGCCTGCGGTCCGAGGGCAACCTCAATGATACCAATACGAAAACTAACTGGCGTCGGGACCGCCGCATGGGCTTTTATCATAACATTATCAGTGCCACGGACACAAAGAAGAAAGGCTCTTCGGACGGCCTTGCCCGGTTCCTGGCAGGCGTCGCGGATAACGCCCATATTCTAGATGAAGCCGGCAGTGCAGTTTTCCTAGCGAAGGAAATTGGCAAAAAGATCTTCAGTCTGATGCTTAAGGAAGAGAACGACATGGATACGGACCTCACGCTGCAGCAGATTGGACTCGACTCGCTTATGGCTATTTCACTACGGCGGTGGTGGATACATGTTTTCGGCCATGAGATAAGCGTATTGGAGATTATGGCTGCCGGTACTTTGGAAGCGCTAGGCACCATGGCTGCCACGACGTTAAAAAAGAGAGGTTGATACTACACGTCAGCATTTAATACAAGAATATTCTTCAATGGGAAGCCTAGGAACGTATGGGAGCTAGTTAATCATCCCAGGTTACAGTCTTGGTGACCACAAACTCCTCCATGCCCTCCTTCGAATTGAATCGACCCCAGCCGCTATTATTGACACCTCCAAAAGGCACGCCTGACGCGCCATTTACCGTCAAGGAGTTTATATGAACCTGCCTATCAAGATATTAGCAGCCTATTCACAACCAGAGCTCTGGGGCCATACCCTGCATGTATCTGTTTTGCCAGTGCGAATGCCTTGCGAAGGTCTCGCGTCCACACCGAGGCTGAAAGGCCATACCCTGGACTATTGGCAGTTCTTACTGCCTCAGCCTCATCTGAGAATGTTCTATAGCCCACCAGTGGCCCAAAGGCCTCGTCCTTCCATAGTTTCATGTCATTGGAAAGGCGCCCAATCACAGTTGGAATTACCTGGGCAGTCTTGTTCCCAGGTGGTGGCAAGCCTCCATGGAACACCTCACCTCCCTTCTCTGTGGCATCCTCAATTAAGGCTGCGATCCGGGACACAGAATCACATGATACAACGACAGGCAATGACTCGCTGGAGGCTTGCATGGCCGTGACAGTTTGCTTGAGAGTCTGCAGGAATTCGTCGGCAACATCTGTGTGGACCTGGATCACGTCGGTTGACATGCAAATCTGACCAGCCTATTTCAAGTCAGTCACATGCAATACCCTGAATAATCCTTGCAACGACGTACATTTGCGAATGCTCCGATAAGACAATACTGGGCTGCTTTTTGTAAATCGGCGTCAGGCAAGATGATGGCACTGTTTTTTCCGCCAAGCTCCATAAGGGTGGGCTTAAGGTGTAAGCCACAATGCTGGGAAATCTGGCGACCGACACTGGCACTGCCAGTGAAGTTGATCTTCTTGACCGCTGGATGCTCAATCATTGCGTTTACCACTGACGGTGCGTCGGTCCGCAGGCAGCATATCACGTTCACAACACCTGGAGGTACCCCAGCATCGTGAAATACCTTACCAAGCGCCCAGTAGCAGCGGGGGGACAGTTCAGACGACTTCAGGATGGCCGTGTTGCCAGTGGCAATGGCAGTGGCTGCAGATCGAACTCCAAACACATACGGAGCATTCCTATCTCACCGTTCAGTCCTTTGTGGATGGCCCTTTGGGGTTGAGCGATGCTTGTGACTTACCAAGGCACAATCCCAAGAACCACGCCATATGGCTCTTTCCACACCATGGCAGCCTGGCCGTCAGTTGCGGGTACAGGCACTGTACCACAAACTTCCCAAATGCGACAGGCAATTTCACGCATCATTGAGATGGCTAGCCCCACGATGAGCCCGCGGGCTGTCCCTGCATCAATCCCCATCTCGGTACGCATGATGGTGACAAGCTCGTCAGCGCGCTCTTCCATCAGATCCGCAGCCTTGAAAAGAATTGCTTGACGCGCAAGGGGATTGGTGGCCGCCCACCCGGGAAAGGCGGCGTGAGCTATATCGGCAACCCGTCGCGCATCCTGTTCGGTGACAGACGAGACCTGCCAGCAGACCTCGCCTGTTGAGGGGTCCGTGACATCAAAGGTAGACGAGGTGAATTCCTCCTCGCCTCCAATCAACGCAGGAACAATCGTCGGTGCAGAGTCCATCGTCATATTAAAGGGTTAGGCGGAGCGGGAATCACCGATCAATGGGCGAAGATCGAGGTGGAAGTCGCAAAACTTGGGCGATGGAAGGGGGTTCGTGAAATAAGTACGGAGTACTCGTTCGCTTAATGGAGGATACTCCGGGTTAGGGTGGATAAGTTAGACGGGGATTTTAGTCCCTGGATTTTATAGATTAAGCTGTTGTTTGCCCGAAGATCGATGCGTTTTCTCCTCCCCCGCAACAACACCCCGCACACCGGACCAGAGCCCGCCAGCCTGCGACGAGCTGCTCAGTTTAAATGCACAAGAAAGGGGGGAGCTATCCATCTTGTGTGCCAGAGGCTCACCAATATGGCAACAAGGGCCCCCTTACACTTGGGCGGTGATACCAAACCCCGCCACGCAGACGTCAAACCAACATCCCCCCCGTTTGAGCCATGGGCGCATTCCATGCTCCGATCATGCAAGGGTCCCCTTCCCATTTGCTAGCCCGCTGCCGGGGATTTCCATGCCCAGTCTATCCACCAGGACCACCCAAGTTCTCACAAGTCAACGCCATGTTCGGCCGCTGACCCGGGTGAATCTGCAGTTGTCAGGTCCAACGCTCCCGCGCAGGGCTTGGGCACGCCTGGGCCAATCCCATTTTTCAATCGTCGTGGGTGGTTACATGCATTAGCGTAATTGCACAGCCTGATCTCTCTTATGGAAAGAACTTTGGACTTTGAAATGTGCATTCGCTGATATTCGCCCGGAACGCCAAACCCTGGTGCCTCCGTTATCAGAAACAAGCCAGCGAATTTTCAAGGATCTGCAGGAAACGCGGGAGTCCCTGTTGCCCGCTCGGATGAACCGTAGCATTCTCTTGCTCTTGGTCAACTCCGACTTACTTAGCCCTCCGATGTGGCACTCTAGAACTTGCGCCTTAGTTCCTGATCTGTGAATAATTTTCTCCATCACGAGACCTCGTCTCATAATCCACAGTGCATCATGCTGCTCTCAACCCCAGACCAGTCCCCGGCGTTGATGTATGTCCTATCCACACTTCTTCCCTTGGTCACAACAGCGTTCGTGGTGATGCGTTTTATGGCCCGACGGATCAGTCGCTCGGAATTCAAATGGGATGACTGGCTCGTCGTCTTCTCACTGGTAAGAGATCCTGACTGGACCTAGTGGGTTCGAAACTGATCGTGAACGAGGTTTTCACATACTTGACCGCTATTTTTATGATTATTGGTTCGTGTGACTTACCTTGCTGCTCGATTATCCTAACAACGCCACAGCTACGGCTCGTGGAAACTTGGCCGAGCACATGACGATTACGCCCGAGGGCCCCATTCTCGACGATAAATGGACTTGGTTCCTGAAGGCATGATACGCACGCCAGTTTATCCCGCCCTTGCTGACTCGTGTAGATGCTATACGGAGTACAGATGACACAAACACTAGCGATTGGCCCGACTAAGATCGCGATCCTGGTCTTCTACCGGCGCATTTTTGTTGGCAAGGCTTTCAACATCATTACCTATATCACAATAGGTATCATGATTGCGTGGACCGTCGCCTTCCTCTTTGCCAACATGTTCGAATGCTGGCCTATAGAGGAATCCTGGAAAAACGCACCGGGTCTAGGAACAAATACACATTGCATCGACGTCATTCCCATGTACATGGCCCAGGTCTACACCGATGTGATCATGGATGTGTTTATTCTCATTCTGCCTATTCCGCTAGGTAAGACTCGGAGTTAGTGCAATTGAAGGTCTAGTACTTACTCGCGGTAGTATGGAAACTTCAATTGCCCACGAAGCAAAAGGTGGCTGTATGCGGCATGTTTCTGCTGGGTTTCATGTACGACACGCCGTCCCGAACCTGACTTTTTTTATGACTTACACATAGATCTAGCACCACTGTGTCGAGCTCCGCCAAAATGATTGTTTACTACTTAGTAGCTGATCGTAAGTAGAAGGTCCCATAGTAGACACATATCACTAATATTGTTACAGAAATGGCTCAGGTGCCCGATCTTTCTTGTAGGCCTACATGTGGTATAATTCCAATACTTTCCAATGAAGAGCTAACCCTTAAGAAGACTTTATGACTCCGGTGCTCTACTGGGGCCTCATCGAGTCGAGTTTGCAGATAATTTCAGCGTGCCTACCGCTCTTACGACCACTCGTGCCATCTTGGTTTGGCCGTTCAGGGAAGAAAAGCCACAAGTATTGGTACTCTCGGTCAACCTATTCCGGCCTCGGTGGGAATCACAGCGACCTGGGGACCGGAGGCCGTCACCATCTAGGGATTGGCAACGATGCCCATCTGGGGACTGTGACGTAGGTTTTGACTGATTCCACATTGGACTAGACCATGATCCACACCAGCTTTGAAACTCACAGCTTGTAGGACTTCTCACTCACATCATGCTGATGAGTTGGAATTGGAATCCCAGTTCCCGCAGTCATCCGGTTACGGGTCTGAAGGTTACAAAAGTCAAGGGCAGGAAATTTATATACAGCGATCGTTTAAAACAGAAGTGGGTCCGGCACCGGGGCGGGGAACTTCTATATAATTCATACTACTAATACCAATAGGCGCTTATGACCTCGGCGAGGGAGATTGAAAAACTTAGTGTTGATAATGAAAGAACATTGAGCCTGGCACCATGACTTATTGGACCGTTCACGGATGGGTTCAGTGTAGTGATGCTTGCATATCGGATGGAATAAATAATTGCATCCGCAATGGCCCCCACAACGTTGACAAGGCCACTCGCAGATCGGTGCGAAAGAATAATCAGCAGAAGAGAGAACAAGCGGTTGCCAAATTAGTGCTGCTGGAAATCGCGCAATCGGACAACCCTTGCTCAAATCCGCCGAGCAAAGAACCCCGATGCCAAGCCAGACCGCATGAAGCATGAAGGGGTGCGCATACATACCTGGTAAAGATTGTGTTGGTTGGTAACTTCAATGTTAGTACTCCCCCTCTCACCCCCTGGCACGTTATGCCTCGCTCCATTTCTGGTACCTTTCAAGCCGAAATCTATTCCGTGAGGCATGCAGGGGGACGCCAACGTATTTCGGGTACGGGCCTGCTCGGCGCTTCACATCTGTCCCGTCCAGTGAGTTGCTCTCCGTCCGCTGAGGATGGTTTAGACGCCTTCAGCCCCCCAAGGCCAAGGTGTCTTGACAAGCCGACCTGAGAAACCCGGCGAACATACCATGTATTTCCAAATACATCGCTGGAGAGGATGTTTTGCGCCAGCCCGGAAAGCACTATATCCATACGCTTAATTCTATATACTCGTAGCCAATGATCAAGTCCCAAGATACAAAATGTTGTCCACGATCGCTGTGACCCCTGCAACCACAGCATCCGCGCTGGAAATATCGACGCGCTCGGCATGAGACGGTAGACTTTCCAACGTCTTTAGTGTGGCAACAGCATGGCCATTCATTGCGCACAGCCTCTGGAGATCAGGCTCAAACCATGCTAAAGCCTCCTCACACCTTGAAATGCCGATATTTTCAATATCAATAAAAGCTTTTGCCCGAACCTCGGCCAAAGCTGCATGCGCCCTGCCTGCATTCCAATCAACCTCCATTCTTTCAAGCATGACCAGTATCGCATCAACTTGGTCTGCCAAAGCAATACAATGCTCTTCTCCCATCTTTTCCCTTGTCTTGCGCAGATGGTAGAGCTTGTGCGGCGTAATCTCGTTTGGTCGATCCAATACTGTCAGCTTAGCGTTGAGGAGGGATGATAGAGTCGTCCGGCAGATATTTTCCATCTCAGCAACCTTTTGACCTAGCCAAACAATTTCTTCGTACAATTTTTGGAGACTCGGAGACTCGAAAATTGTACGGCGAACTTTCCCAATATGGTACCTTTGTAGCACACGTTGGATTTTAGGCTCTGAAAGGTGAGCAACAGCAGCCAGGTCAGATGTAGCATCTTGTCCGCTGCATAGCGCAATGACTGTTTTTCCTCCAGGGTGCTTCCCCATGAAGTCACCAGCATCATAAACATCATCACCGCTGGTGAACCAATAGCCTCGAGCGGCGTTGTTGCGCTGGATGACGTCGGAAAAGTGAAAGGCCGTTTGTAGCTGCCTCCTAGAGCAAACATTTTGTTTCTGTAGCTCTGCTGGCATTCGTTCCTGACGAGCTTGCTCAAGCTCATGATCTGCCTCGACCCATTTCTCACGCTGAGAGAAGCGTCCAAGTCCATTGATTGTCGAGTTTCGACCGAGCCGAAAGGATACTGAGAGGAACCCGTATACTTTGCGTCGATGGATGCCTAGCAGACCCCAATTCCCTCCGTATTCGTTCTCCAGAGTAGTCCATATCTTTGACAAATCAGTCTTATCCCTAGGCCCCAACTGATCAATGAAACTCCGGACAGAGACTTGGCTCAGGGCATGTAAAAAGCGCTGCCAGTGTACTGGATACGTAGACCGAACAACCATGGCTTCTTTTCCGATCTTCGAATTGTAGGTCTTCCGGCCAATGAACTCATCCATCATGTGAAAAAAAGGATGCGCCGTGCCAGCGGCTCCAGTGACTCCTTTCAACCATGGGATGGCTAAATTCGCCACAGTTTTCGTCCAAACCACTGGGTCAACATAGGATCCTGATGTTTCGTTCAAGGAGATCTTGTGAAAGCTTTTGGTTATGTCTCTCAACAGTGGTATCATTGCTCGCAATGAATGTTTCAGCATAGCGGCATCTTTCATAAGAACGAATCTCTGGGCTTCGATTATCTGATGAAGTATAGGAATGACCTTGCTGTTGATTTCGACCATGGTTCCGTAGAATGTGCGCTCTTCTTTGTTGTCCACGGTTGGGATAAGCAACCCCAAGTTCTCGAGGGACAAGCCATCCCCCGGGCTAAGGGTCGCTGTAAAATTATAAACAACCAGGTCGATGTAGGATAAGGAGGGATGCAAGTTCTTTCGTCCGAGGCGTTGGCATACTTGTGTCCACGGAGCGTAAAGACATTCTGGGAGAAGCTCCTCGTGCCTGTTGTACTTGACGGTCAAGGATGTTTCTCCTTCTAAGCGGACGTATGCATGCGCCAAGATTCCCAGTATTGTGGCAGCCCGCTGTAGATACTGATCGGGAAGTTCCTCGTTTGAACGGGCATGCAACACGGGCATGTTTTCCAGCGTAGCTCGGAGGGCTCCTGTCTGGATCAGATGAGGGAGCGAGGCGGCCGTTTGATCCCAGCATGTGTAGGATGGCGGAAGAGACTTTCGTGGTAATGTCAAGGGAGAGAATGCGGCCGCTCTGGACAAGAAGCCTGCATTTTCGTGCCCGTTTTGTCGATTCGTATCCTCAGCCTGCTCGAGGACTTTTTCGCATGGTGGAGATATACGCTGACTCTGCCGTGTTAGTTAGCAATCTCTGCCATGGTGGTTGAATACCAACTGACCTTTTGAACCTTTTCTATATGGGACAAAATTGTCGCTATAATAATGCATGCTAACGCACCTGCGAGCCCCATGTGGAAGCCCCAGAAGCTGGAAGAAACATACAATAGCATATCTAACATCCGAAGCTTGAAACCAGTAGACAGGACTCCAGCACCTTGTAGCTAGAAGGGCTCAGGAAGAAAGCCAGGCGTAATACAACATGACACTCTAGCATATTTCTATATACTATTTCAGAGGGGTCCTTGAAATTCTCATACCAGCTCCCCATTCCGGTCTCTTCTAAGCCCAAGCAGAGTCAGCCGGTCCGTTTAGAGACAAGGAACTTTTCTTACAATACGCTTTTGGAAGTGAGCAATGTTAATTATGCACGGAGACGGCGTGGGTCGGCCATGGTGCGGCCGACCTCATTGTTCCCTGCCTCGAAGGATCAGTGCCGCGCTAACCGCCAACCGCCGCCTTACATCGCCAAAGTCCTCTGAGGGAACATCTGCACCCAAGGTGGCTCAGAAAATCCCTCCCAGCTGAATGCCAGGGAATTCTAAACATGCAGGTGAGCAGAATATATCAGCTCATTCATGATTATCAGACATGGCACCCTCGCGGATCAGGAAATAATATTGGATCCAGTGCTATGATTTCACCTCCGGTGGGGTCTACCTAACATACCCATCCGCAGTAGATCGTTTTTCCGAATCAACTGCACAGTTACGTGTTGGAGTTAAGGGGCCCAGGGTTCTTTCCGCTGGGGTAACTTCTGATATTAAAAAGTGAGTAGTAGAGGGTGTAGGGTAAGCGATGGCCAATGTGATTCGGGATTCTCGTCACATTCTGGTGGAGACCAAGAACGGCCAAGGCTGGGAGCGAACCTTGATGTCTCGGGTAATACTAAGTACTACTACGAAGTACGGAGTACGCAGCACTAGTAATGAGTACCACAAGTGGTGCTTGGGCTAGCCCACTTGTTGATACCTGGAGCGGTGGACGCCCCATTCGCCAAGGTTGTACGGAAAAGACACCCCCCATGGTTCTAGATGTCCGAGTTATACGAATACAAATTACCCTTGACGGCACCCAGATAAAGTCATGTTCACATGCTGTCAGTAGTACCGACTGCACCCCATTGAATATCAATTTTCACCATGATCGAGACGTGGTTAACCCGATGCGTCGCGTGGGCCATGGACATAACGCTGTTAAGCAGCTTAGTGGTTTCTCTCGGCATATCCTGCTTATACCTAGGCTGTGTTGTGGTCTGCCGCCTCTGGCTAAGCCCTCTGAGCCAGTACCCTGGGCCAAGGCTCGCAGCGCTCACTCAATGGGTCGAGACCTACCACGAACTACGAGGAGACGGCGGTCAGTTCATATTCAAAATTGATGAATGGCATGAGAAATACGGCAAGTGCGACCATATTACCCCAACTGAGGAATTCTTCAACTGACAATCAAAAGGTCCTGCTGTACGCATCAGCCCGCACGAGGTGCATATTCGGGACTCTGAGCTCTACGAAGCATTCTACTCAGGCACTCACGTTGCTGATCGTCGCGCGGTCCTCGCCAACCGCTTCGGTATTCCTCTGGCTTCCCACTTCACTAGTGATCACCACATCCACCACAGACGTCGAGCGGCTATGAACCCGATATTCTCCAAACGCAAGGTCTCTGAATCCAGCGACTCGATCCAGGCGATCATGGATCGGGTATGCGAAATCATTGACGCAAGGTATAGCGGAGCCAGCAATACTCTGAACCTGAATGCAATGTGGGGGTGTGTGGCCTCCGACGTAGTATCAAAGTATGCTCTTGGTATTTCATTCGGCTTCATCGAGACGGAAAACTTCCAATCTACGTTTGTCACAGGCATGGCAAACCTCCTTGAGCCTCTTCACATCATCACTCAGTTCCCAATAATTGGCAGTCTGTTGATGCATTTACCGGACTGGCTCAACATAAGGCTGCAACCAGCCATGGAGGCCGTCATACTATTCAAATCAGTACGCTTCAATTCTAATTCATATATTCCTCCTCTAACATGTACGGGATAGGCAGTTACAGATCAAGTTCGTGAAATAAAGAAGGCTGCCGAGCAACCTCTAGATAACCCAAAAATTGAGCACCCCGATACTCTCCTCAGCACTATTCTCCAGTCAGGCCTACCACCTACTGACCTTACTCTCGAGAGGCTACGCGAGGAGGCAATAGGTGTTGTTGCAGCAGGCGTTGAAACAATATATCGCGCTCTCACTGTTGGAAGCTACCATATTCTCGCCGACAGCTGTGTTCGGCAGCTGTTAGAGCTCGAGCTCGAGGCTGCAATCCCTGATCCATCCCAGATGCCGAGTTATGAGCTTCTGATGCAGCTGCCGTACCTCTCAGCGTGTGTCAAGGAAGGTAAGTTGAGCTTCAAACTCCATCTCTTGCTATGTAGCGAAGCTATTGTGTTCGAGGACTAACGATTTCCGCCCAGTCGAGCGTATTGGGATTGGCACGAGTCAACGCTCCCCCCGGGTATTTCGATGTACAACGCCTCATTTCCCTGCCCATCCCCTGGTGCTCAACCAGGCATTCAGCATGTCTATTCGGGACGTCCACTTTGACCCCAAGATCTTCCCGAATCCCCACGTATTCCTCCCGACGCGATGGCTGCCTGCCGGCTTCGTCCCCGATGGTTGTCCTGTTAAACAGCAATACCAACCGCGTGCGCCTTCAGGAAAGTTGCTTTCGCGGTATCTGGTCCCGTTTGCGCGGGGCCCGCGCAACTGCGTCGGGATGCATCTTGCGGACGCTGAGATCTACATCGGTCTTGCTACGCTAATGCGTCGGTTCGCTGGAAGAATAGCCATGGCAGAGGGGGTCGGGCCGGATAGTGTTGGGATCTGGATGGATCGATTTGTGCCGCGAGAGAGGCCTGGCGCCGGAAAGGTACATGCAGTCATCGGACGCCGAGTGATATAGTGTGCAGTGTAGGGGAACCCTGGTATGTGATGGGGTACGGCGCTGGAGGCACAGTGCATGTAAGCATAGGGAGCTGATAACGCACACGCCCCCCTCCCTCCAACAACAATCACCTATGCACTGGTTCTTAGTCCGTAAATGTGTGATAATCCCCTCCAACTGCGCTATTTGGGACCGTGGAGCTCCTTGAACTCGCATGCATATAAAATGGGCAAGGAAGAGTGGCGGAGGCCCCTGGAGTTTTACGACGCCGAGAAGACACGCCACCTCATCCAGCAGATGGTGGTCTCGACCATCGAGAGAAAATACCCTCGCTGTACCTATAATACTAATTGGTGCGGCTCAGATGCATGCTCCCTGTGCCCGATACAACCACGGTGAATATACGAATAACGGGCAGCATCCGCTTTCGGCACCAGCAAAATGGCCAACAAACTAGGCTCGATGGTCGAGCTGTCGCAAATCATCAGTTCAAGGACACAGTACATCAATGACTTCCTCACGAGGGAGAAGCTTCCACAGCCGTCTCTACGAGCGGATGGGGGGACAGCCAGCGACTTCTTACCAACCGGTAATAAGGAGATCCAGCAGGCCCGCCTTGAACTCCGGGATGCTACCAACCAGCTACACCTTCTGACCGCCGGCACGGACCGGGCGCTGTTCGAACTCAGCATGCTGTCGGTAAGTATGATTGTCCTGAACATTGTGCAATGATGCTGATGACAAGGGTGCAGCAACACGACGCGAATACCTTGCGTGTCATCTCCACTTACAATGTGCCTGAGCATGTTCCCCTCGACAGGGCCATCTCCTATTCAGAGCTATCACAAAGGTGCGGGCTCGACCAGGGACGGCTTCAGCGCGTGCTGCGCTACGCCATGACGATATATATATTCCGAGAGACCACGGACGGTGTTGCCCACACCAGCCTGTCTAGAGCCCTGGCGACGGATGATATGAAGAGAGACTGGGTGGGCCATATTATGGAGGACATGTTCCCGGTCAGTGCGCACATGGTCGACGCCTTCCAGAAGTGGCCGGGGAGCGATGCTCCGAACCACACGGGCTTTCATCTTGTGAACAAGACCGATCTGGGTCTTTTTGAATGGTTCGAAACGTACCATCCGTCACTGGTCGCGCGCTTCGGAAACGCCATGAAGTTCTACTCGAGCCTGCACGAGCAGGAAGTTCTAGACTTTGATTGGAACTCACTCGGTCCCGCTGTACTCGTTGATGTGGGTGGAGGCTACGGCCATAAGGCACTTAGCATCGCTCGCACTGCTCCACAGCTGCGATGTGTTGTCCAGGATCTCGAAGGCACTATCAAATCAGCCCCGTCCCTGCCACCGGATATGTGCGATCGTTTCACATTCCAGGTCTATGATTTCTTCACCCCGCAGCCTCAGACAACGGCTGATGTGTTTTTCTTTGCCCGCATCTTCCACGACTGGAGCGACGAGAGCTGCGTGAAGATACTCGCCAACCTCGTCCCGTCGATGAAAAAAGGTGCTCGTCTAGTTATTAACGACGCCATTCTCCTGCCGCCCAATGAAGGGTCTGTAGTAGATCAGCGTAGTCGGCGGTCAATCGATATACATATGATGACGGCGCTAAACGCAAAAGAGCGGAGCCTAGATGAGTGGAAGCATCTTGTCGACAAGGGCTCGGATGGAATACTTACTCTAGAGTTTGCTAGTGGGGGTGCTTTTCTCTCCTTTATTCATTTGTAAAAACTACTGGATGGTCTAGCGGGCAAACTATACTGGCAGAGACCTCTCCCATCGACCCACTAATAGCATTGTCGACTCCGCTGGCTACCTCGTAGACAACCCTGGATTGGCTCATCTCTTCAGCATGCTTCAAAGCTACGATGCAGTGGACGAAGGCCGCGATATAAATAAAGACGGGTTTATCAGAGCTGACACTTAAATGGGTGAAATAATAGAGGAGCCGATTGAACTGATCGTTCTCGTAGGCCTCTCAAGGTGTCTATACCTACCAGAACATGGCACTTCAACATATAGGATTGTGTCTCATAAACTAGAAAGCTGCCCTAATAAGATCCCATGCGGAAGAATAAGAACCATGACTAGGCCAGTGGTCATTGGCCGTTGATCAGTAGCTAAAACGGCTCCTCCATCGTCTTCTCGGGTGGAACTCTACCAGCTCTTTGGACCGAAAGTCTCACCCTCTGGAACAATCTTCTTTATAGCCACTCCGAGAGCATCCTATACGGATATTGTTTAGTTATGCTGACTTTTAAAGACTAACAAATCGACACATCGAGAAGTCCTCTACGAACAACACATGCCAAAAAAAAAAGGACTTGGAGAACTTACCAGAGTCTCAAACACCTTGACATTTCCCCACCACTGCGGTACGTTTATGCCCGGCAGCGTAAACGCAAAGAAGATAATCAGGGTGCAGATAATAAGCCCAACGTCGATACCTGCCGCCGTGATGTAATTGTATGTCTTCCACCATCCGTTCCAGCGGCGACGGATCCACCAGTTGAACGTGAGCCCGACAATAGCCCACGTCGAGAAGTTGAGCGGGGTCGCAGGTGGGAGCCAGGCCATGGATCCCAGCATGACCGGGGCGTGCAAGAAGCGTGCAATGGACTTGGGAAACCGCCGTGCAGCAACGTAGAAGATGACTGGCAGTGCGGCGCCGAGGAGCCAGAAGTAGTGAATCGACTCGTAGATGGTGCCCGCGCCGAGGAATTTAGCGGGCCCAATAACTCCCCAGACGATACTCGAGGAGAAGAAAGTGCTGCCGTTGGGGCATGTGAAGTTGCTGGGTTGGTCGGCTTTGCAGATTCCAGGGATGTTTCCAAGGGCCCAGTTCTATTCCGAAAGAAGAGGGGGGTTAGTATGTGCAGGATTGTTTCGGGGGTCATCAGGTGGAAGAAAAGGAATAGCCTACCATAACAGAGATCTGTACAAAGACTGACCAGATGGCAGCTGCAATCTGGGAGAAGAAGGTAGTACGCGGAGGAATCTTCATATAGTGCGCAAACTTAAGGTCGCTACTGAAAGTTTGAGCCTGGCCCAGGACAATGGTGCTGAAGACCTTGAAGAGCATGTTGGCGATGGGACGTCCCGGCAGGATATATCCTCCCAGGAAAGGGGACAGGACATTGAGAGAGATCATGATGTTGGTCATGCCGTAAATCATGCTCAAGGGGATAATGAAGACAAAGGCAATGATGCACGAGACGAGGAAACCCCACCAGGGGAGCTGCGACGGATAAGCCAGGACCGTGGCCAGACCGAAGGCCATGGCGCAGAGCCAGACGCAGGCGTACCACCAGTCAGGTGCCTCCTTGTACTTCTTCATCATAGTCATGTGTACGTCGGGCTCCTGGTCGCGGGCGGCCTTCAAACGGTACCAGATTTCCCCGCGGTGGTTGAGGAACGTGTGGACAAGCGCGGCCAACAGTGTTGCAAAGGAGAGACCGTAGTTGAGGAAAAAGGTCGGCGCGAGGAACATGGGCGAATATTCACGGTAAGCTTTCTCATCAAGCGTAAACTCTGGCGTCAGGATCCTCAAGACGTCGTACTTTTGACCTGTGTTGTCAAAAGTCCGTGAGGTATTGATGGGCAGGTAATCCGAGTAGAGAGCCCCGGTGTAGGCCAAGCCGATAGTGGGAATGATAACAAAGATGCCGAGCCCGATAAAGCAGTTGAAATGTGAGTGCCACGGCGAGAGCAGAGGGTTGACAAGATAGGCCGAGATGTAAGTCCAGTCAAACGTGATAGGCAGTAGGGACAGTCCCGTCACCCCTCCAAAGAGCTGATTGACAACGACGTTGTTGGGTTTGATCCAGGTGATGAATGCAAATACAGAAAGACCTTGCCAGAGAACACCGGGCAGCCAGTAGTAAGCGAAAGAGCCCAGGGCAATGTAGCAGAACCAACGATAGCGCGACATCTTCCACCCGTTTACGTTGGTTGGGTTGCCGGCCTTGGTCTTGTCGTGCATTGTGTAAAGCAGCGAGGTGGTGGCAAACTGCCCAGGCCAGAGCATGGCCGAGGGCCAGACGAGGAACCGTCTGAACATTCCTGACATGGAAATGCCGATAATCTGGCTGCTAAGGCTGAACATGAGGGCAAACCCCCAGCCAAGGCTATGGTTGTATAGGGATGGGGCCTGTAGAGCTTCTAGTGCGTTGGTCGAGTAGGGGTAATCCGCCGTGATCTTGGCCATCAGGGTAATCACTGCATGCTCCTTGACGCTGAAGGGCCCCGGGTTCAGGGTCCACTCAAGACCAAAAGTCTTGAACTTGTGCGTTGGCATCACCTTGGCCCAGATAAGGCCGACCGGGTAGGTGACGAGAATGACTACGACGGCCGGAATTGAGATGGCCGGGCTCCTCATGCTCAGAAACATGTTGACTCCAGAAACGGCAGTGACAAAGAGTAGGCCAATAACCCATGCCCTGAGCGTGTTGGCGTACTCCTCATTGTCGATTTCGAGGACAGCGGCGCGGACTTCCTCGTAGGGCGACTTGGTTGCGAAGTCCTTCTCGACTTCGGCAATCGTCTCCGGCTCGCCGGTCTGGATTGCTGCCGTAATCTCGTCGGCCTTCTCCTGTGGTAAGTTAGGATCCCAGCGGTGGGCTGCTCGGAGCTTCTCGACGTCGTGTTTCATCTTCTCCAGAGACGTATCGGTGGCTGGTCGCTCCGCTGGTGCGGGCTCGACCCTGTCGAAGGCCATCTCTGTTGTCTCGGATCCAGTCCAAGAGGTGGCGAACCAAAGTGTATTCAAGAGGCACCCGAGTAAGTGGAGTTGTACATTGTTTACTCAAGCACAAACACAATGCTGATCAAGCAACGTCCAAGGTGTGGGTACGAAGAGTCCGTAGTTGGACTGCGTGCTGTCGGTGGGGGTCACAGATATAACACGGATTATGGCTGCAAGCGTGCGCGCAGTCAGTTTGGAACTCGGAACAGACAGACAAGGGAGCAGTTCAACCATCTAGACCGAGACTATCAGAAGGTGGCATGGGCTAACAAAAGATCCAGCCGGAAACGTTCCACTCCATACAGAGATGGGGTCTTGAACTCCAGATTGATAACATGATAATGGTGGTGCCAGCGGGCGGGGTAAGGCGCGTGGCCTGCGCCCCAAACCTGATGGACCATTGAGCTGGGAGGGCCGAGAGACTTGGTATTGGCTCGCTTTCGTACTTCGAGACTTCCCCGCAACTGGATGCCCATGTGTGCGATATTGGCAGTTGGGAACGGGAACATCCGGATTGGCCGACATCGCTGTAAGATTCAAGGGTCCCGGTGCTGGTTTAGCTGGGGCAGCCCAATTGGAGCCGTCAGCACTACCAATAATATGTACTAGTATACGGAGTACCAAAATGATATATCACAGCCAGGGTATTCGTGCCTGTTGGTCCAAGATGAAAGAAACGGCGGGAGCCGCTTATCCTGGCAAGAAGATAAGACCCCTGTTTGGCTGGATCCTGGGATACACGGGTAACCGGCGTGCCAAGTCAAGAGCAGATAGCATTGCGATGAAACTCCAAGCTTGGCAGCAAATTGCCTCGAAATTCATGTGCGTACGAGACTACGACCCGATATCCCCAGCCCCGACCTTCTTCGATGCGCGCCTTAGCATGTAATAGGTATCATATACGCCCGCTCCTCCATACGGTGACAGATCTTGGCTCTCATGCTCAAGTTGCTCAAAACCGAGCTTAAGATACATGTCGTGCGACGATTTCGCTGTGGCTATGACCACGATATCCAGCCCCAGATCAGCTGCTACCTTGGCGCTGGATTCTACAAGCATCGTGGCAATGCCTCTCCGGTGGTGGTTAGGATCAACGGCGAGATAGTCAAGTTCTGTGAGAGGACAAAATCTTGATTAGCCATGTCAATTGATACAAGCGTCGAGTCAGAGAATTTTACATACTGAGACAATCATCGCGATTGTATTTCCTTCGCCACTCCTCCAAGTGATCATCCATCACATCCATATCGCGCCGCGGGTTGAAAGCAGCCTCGTCAAAGGCCTTGTTGAACCTATCTCTGGCCGTAGCGTCCACGTCAGGGGTCTGAGCCTCGGTCCACATCTCATCGTGCGAGTCTGGTAGGACCCATCGCGCATAACCTACAATGTCTCCAGATTCCGTATCCACGACATTTTGATGCCGACGGACATCTCGCATCTGGAGCAGGTTACACGGGGTCCGGTCGGCAATGGCCGCAGTCACCGACTCGAGTGTCCTACCGGGCCATAGCAGTCTCCACCATGTCTCGCCCCAGAAGGCGGCAGCTTTGCAGGTTGCAAGAGCCCTGGCATCATCGACGGTGCAGCAAGAGCGCACCTTATAGGATGGCATACTGTCGGCAGTTGCGAGTCGTTCGTGAGTGTGAAATTAGGGGAATGGGACGAATGTCAGATCAGAAACGGGCTACCCTACCCCTATTATACGAGTAGTGCACAGGGGCCACAGCGCGTCACGTGCTAGTCCCTAGGCTACTCAGCTATAGGGTAGGAGTTATATAGGCTACATGTCTTGTTAACAAACTCGACATGAAGTAACATCAAATCCTTGTGTAAATATAATAACAAAAGGCTCGGAATTATCCGAATAATCTCTTTTCTCATACATAAACTAGTGACAATGAGCCTTTTTAGGATTGCTACACTAAGAGGTCTATGTATATATCAATCCTGCGTACTGCTTATGGTAGGACGTGGGTCAGTCGTTTCTTGGCTGGAACATTTCGTATGCAGCATACATACACTGGACTCAATGTGGCTACTGGATTGGATGACTAGAGGGAATGACTAGCTAATAGAGTTCTATAAGTTATAATACACTTCTCCGAGTTAAAGGTTTGCTGAGGAAGACCATAATCACTCAGAATATGATGCCAGTAAGAAGAGGGGGAGGGTAGCATTGGTATACTATATACTTGTTCAAGAGTAACATAATAGTTATAGACGCTCCCGTGTAGCACACGCATTTCCGTAACCAGGCCACAGGAACTCGAGCATTCTCTCCCAGGACTGTCTTGCCCTACGAGCATACTGCGCTGGGATTGCGTCATCTTCATCGTACATCGTATAGTCAAACGTCTCTAGGCTCACCCATCCCTTGTACTTTAACCGATGGACAATGGCGTCCAGGATGGCCTCGACGGGCAAGTAGGCCCCCTGATCCGGCTCAAACGCAAACAGGCGCGCATTTCTTGACCAGCTCATCCTAGCAGGCTGCTCTTCATGGAAGAATTGATGGCCACGCACAAGCGGCAAAGCAAGTCTTTCGGCGTCGCCAACCTGAATGTAGAATATCTTTGCCACGTCGAGGCTCGCGACCATTGTTTCAAGCGTGGCAGCTAGGTCCGCGCTGCCCGTTTGACGACGCCCGGACTCAGCTGTCGGATCCCCCCAGACCCGTGCGGCGATGTGGAACGTGTCCAGGCAGAGGCCGAGGTTGGGCATGTTCACTTTCCTGACAACATCCCAGGTGCCCTCCCACGTATCGATGTGGGTTCCCCAGGAGACGCCCTCATATGCGAGCCTCATCACCGGCGACTCCTGCATCCCGAGCCGGGCGGCCTCGGCCAAGTCCGCTGTGATAACATCAAGGTCTCCGCTAGCACCCTGCTGTAAGAAGTTGGTTGGGATTTGGATGAGATCGGTTCTCAGCACGCGAGCGAGACGAAACCAGAACTGTAGTTTCTCGAAGGCAGCAGTGCGGGCCTGCTTGCTTGTCAGACCCTCGAAGAAGCCGAATGGCTGGAGACAGATGACGGCAATGCCATGCTGGTCACATAACCGTCTAGTCTGTTGGGCGGCGAGTAAGATGTTGGTGTTGCTGAGGCCTCCCGGCAAGGTGCGGGCATGGTGCTCAAGACACTCATAAAAGACCTCGACGCCTTTGAAGGAGTGGGCCGCGGCCTGTTCGATCTTCTTGAAGAGCGAGTGGCCTGCTGAAGCCCGGCCTAGTGAAACGGTTGCGATGGCGGGCACGAGACTCATAACTGCTTATTCAACAATGTGCGCATAAAGTAGTGGATGGTGTGAGCAGAGCTGGTACTGGGCCTAGGGATAGATGAGGAGATGTGCTAGCAGTACGTTGAACAATCTGACGTGGTGCTGTATTATTAGAAGATAGAAAGAACATTGAAACAGACGAAAACTTTCTTCATTTTCTAGGTAAATTAGTTGAGGGGCGTTTCATTACCGTTTGGAGTAGATCTGACTCTCAAGTCTTGGACCTGGATAACATGAGGCGATTGTATTCGTGTATCAGCCGGCTAAGCACATAAGCGCCGGGGTTTCACTCTCCCGCCCGATGTTCGCACCCAGGACATCCAACCGCATTATCAATATATGTAATTCCCGAGGACCAAGCCATGTATAATTGGAGGCTGGATACATCAAGGGGGAACACGCGCCGCTCAGTTCGGTTTACCGATATCAATACGTAGGTGCCCAGGTGAAGGACATCCCTCCAAACATCAGCCAGTCTTACGCTACTCAGTTAACTAAGTGAAGATTGGACTCTTAAGGGCTACCTATGGAGACCGAGAAATCTGAGGACACCGGCCATGGCCAGCTCTATCTCCTCGGCCACGGCATCTCCCACTCCCACTCGCCACGCTTCCACAATGCCATGTACGCTGCCCTCTCACTGCCGTGGCGTCTAGACCTGCTTGACACAGTCAAGGCTGAGGACCTCTCACCCCTTATGAAGATGCCCTCCTTTGTCGGCGCGTCCGTCACCATGCCGCACAAGGTTGCAGCAGCGAAGCTGGTTGACTCTATGACCGAGGCAGCCAGGACGGTCCAGGCCGTCAACACCATTTTCGTCCGAACGGATCCAGGCTCGGAAGTCAGAAAGTACATTGGGACAAACACGGACTGCATAGGAATCCGCGATTCCATCATCCGCAACTATCCCACCCTGGCCGAGGCCGGGAGGGGGCGTCCCGCCGTCGTGCTCGGTGGCGGCGGCGCAAGCCGGGCAGCAATCTACGCGCTGAGCAAGCTCATGGGGGCCAGCGAGATCTATCTCGTCAATCGGGACGTTGGGGAGCTGAGGCAGGTGGTGGAGGATCTGGCCGCCGTGGGGTTCCCCGCGAAATGCACTATTGTCGCCACGCCGGAGGAGGCGCAGAGCCTGCCATCGCCGGCCATCATCGTCGGTGCGGTTCCCGACGTGGCACCCGGTACGGAGGCTGAGCGTAGGGCTCGTGCAGTCATGGCGGCCTTATTGGACAAGCCCGTCAAGGGCGTGCTGCTTGACATGTGCTACCACCCGTCTCCGGAGACGCAGCTCATGGCTCTGGCGAGGCGGAGCGGCTGGAGCGTTGTGAATGGGACCGAGGCGTTTCTGTATCAGGCGGTTGCCCAGGACTCGTTGTGGACACAAAGGCCTGTCGACGAGCTGCCGGTAGAGGCTGCGAGAGCTGCCCTACTGTCTAGCCATATCTGAGTATATTACATTACAAGTGGGCACACGGAGGGACACGGTGGGATAAGGGATGCGAGTGTGATGTAATAAGACCAGACCATAGCAAGGTTGATGTATTGTTACACCTGCCCCTGGCACTGTGCCAGTTTCGCCCTCACCGCCTCTCTCGCCTCTTCATCGTCGTCGCCCAGAGCCTCGTAGTTCCTCAATGCCGCGACGTGCATCAGACCACGGGGCAGTCTCCGGCCGGTGAAGAGCTCAAACTGGGCGCTCGCCTGCGCCGCCAGGTTCTCAAGCCCGTCGACGGCCACCCAGCCGCGGTCTCGGTGGGTTGGACAGCGCACCTGGCGCAGCAGGGCCGTCATGATGGGCCGGTAGTTGAGGTCGAGGACGACGCCGCCCGTGGGGCTCCGCATCCACGCGGCTGGCAGCGTCACGTTGGCGCCCGGCTGTGACCCGACGCGCGACGCGGGCACACATGATATGACAATGGTCGGCTGAGCCAGGTCGGCGTACCAGGGGCAATCTTGCGACTCCAGGACGCGGACTTGGAATCTTGGACTGTTACATGGATGGCCATTGTCGCCGGCACGCGGTACCGGCCCAGCGCGCCCACCCAACAGGTCCAGATTTGAACCCGCCGACTTACAAGACAGCTCGAGTCCTCCAAAGTGCTCCGCTAGCATCAAGGCTTTGGAAATGGTGCGGTTGTATATGGCCACGTGCCCCACGCCCATTTGTATCAGCGCGTAAAGCGCCGCCCGCGCCATGCCCCCTGCGCCAATGACCAAAGCCGTTGTCTTGGCCGTGATGGCATTGGCAGGCGACAGGTTTGGCAACACGCAGCGCGCCATTCCGATCCAGTCCGTGTTCTCGCCGTACAGGCCGACGATGGGTCCAGGACGGCACCGGTCCCGCCAAAAGGCCGATGGGGCCGTCTCCATGCCGTCAAAGCCGGCTCCGGCGCGCATGGGGATGAGCGTGTTGATGGCCCCAATGTTCCTCGCATGCGTGCTTAGAGCACGGACAAAGGGTGAGACGGTGAGCTTGTAGCCCTGGGCGATGCTGATGCCGCCTAGATACGGCTCCTGCACCAAGTCATGCATCCCGTCCAGGCTCGACATGGGCCACCGCTCGAAGCTGTGAGGCATGCCAAAGAACTCGTAGCCAGCCGTGTGCACTGACGGGGACAGGCTGTACGTGACATCGACGCCAATGATGCTGAACTTCATAGGGTTCCAGGCGGAGAGGGCAAACTGGGCACTTTGCGAGGCACGGATGGTCAGCTCAGCCCCTGCCGGAGGCGGTCCATTTGCTCCCAAACCATCGACAGTGACTGGCATCAGGACCTGGTTCAGGTGCCGCGATGGGGATCCGAGGATTCCCTCGTTGTATGCCGAGAGGAATGGTCTGGGGGACGGTGAGGACCTGGCAGCCTCGACAGCGAAGCCGACGGCGGCTGGGTTATCATGAGCGTCTTGAGCGTCCTGCGTCAATCGGACGCCGGCCATGCCGAGATCCCTGGCCTTGTTATACATGCACCAGCGCTCCTCTTTCGACCACCCGTCGACACCGGGATTGTCGTCGTGGAAGGTACCTATGAGCTGTGTTTGACCAGCAGCCGCCACAATCTGTGATAGCTGATCCCCAGGGATGCTAAGGCTGACGGTCATGTAGTCTATCCCAAGCCGGATACCGTGGTTCAGGAGATTTATATAACGCTGGCAGCACTCCTGGTCGACCTGCGAGGCAGAAAGCCTTACATGGTACACCAATGGACCGTCGAAGAAGCGCACCAAGATGGCCACCGCCCGGCCGATGTCGTCCATCAAGCTGGCATTTGCCCCGGCCGCATCAATGACGAGCTGGCAGACGTCAGCACCGCAATTCAGCCACCGCACATCGAAGTCGGCGCGGTCGATGTGCTCTAGTGAGAGAGAGAGTAGGTACGTTAATGGAGACCGTGAGGGAGGTAATAGAAGCCCGTCGTCTCGCGGGGTGAGCTTCCGCCTCCCAGATATTTTCCCCGCAAACTGCACAAACGCCCTCTCCAGCCTTTTAAGACGGAGTGATGGCATCTCGGGCTCAGCAATGGTGGCCAAGTCGTCCTCATCCATATTGTGGAACTCAAAGTTGGAACAGGCTCTGTAGATTCGATTCCCCAGCTCTAGAAGCCTCTTGACCTTGGGTCCATCCGTGACCCTGAGGTACCTCTGCACGGCGACTGAGCTGCGTGTGATGTGGATGACTGGGTGAGTTGCTGCAAACTGCTGGAGTAGCAGAAGGCCCGTCTCTTGGAGGAAGTCGGCGGGCCAGATGATAACGTAGCCTCTCGAGTACGTGGCCAGTATCTCCTCGAGATCCCTTCTTCGGGTTTCTGGTGCTCCATTCGACGGCTGGACTGGCCGGAGGTACTCCTCCACGTCAATGGGCTTCACGTCGAAATAGCTCTGTGCAATAACTGCTAGGCTCGACTTGCCAGTGCCTCTGGCGCCAACGAGAACGAGCGAGGCGTCCACCTCGAACGAGAGTGCGCCATCGGAGCCTGCCAGGGATGTCGAGTGGCCATACATCCTCATCTTGCCGGTACGGCCATGGGTATGCGCATTGCGGTGAGAAATTGTACGGCGTGGGCGTGCTGGGAGAAGAGAAACGCTGACATTTCTCTATTACCGTCCATCCTGATGAACCTAGGGAATCTCTGGATCGTGTTAGGTCCAGGCAGCTGCGTCCATGTCGTGACTAGCGCGGCAGTGTGCTTTTCCGGATGACCAGGGGTTGGTGGGGAGGAAACAACTAGTTCGAGTGTTGGACTGGCACATTAGTAATTCGCGATATTGTAAGCAAAAAGGTGCCTTAGTGCTGATGGAGACTAGAGACGAGTGGCACTGCGACTGCCCGGCTATCGCGAGTTGCACATGTGTGAGCCCTGGCAAAGGTTCGCGCCACCGTCCTCGCTCTGTCTTGGCAGTCTTGAGTCTTGCCTCGAGCCTCGAGCTAGGGGCGGGACATGAACAAACATGAACATTGAACACGCTAAAGGGATCTCGTATCTCGCGTCCTCATGTCTGATGCGAAAAGCATAATCTCGCACATTGAAATTCGCAACAACCTGTCACGATCGGGCCTCAGTCATGGACATGGACCCTCAGCCCGTCCGGCGGAAGCGCCAGCGACCAGACCATGACCAGACGGACGCAGCACATGATGCCACCGAAGGGACAGACGGGCGATCGGCCAAGCGCGTGTCTCGAGCCTGCGACTACTGCCGCTCCAAGAAGAACCGGTGCGACGACGCTCGACCTTCGTGCCAGTCGTGCGTCGACGCCGGCGTCCAGTGCACGTACGGGTCGCGGACCAAGAAGAGGGGCCTCCCGACCGGCTACGTGCGTATCCTCGAGACGCTTTGGGCCTTGGTATTTGAGACGGTGCCTGGTGCTGCTGAGACGACCCTGGTGCTGCTCCGGTCCGTCGGGCTCGAGGCGAACGGCGACTATCGCGTTGCGCCTTACAGCAACCTCGTTCCGCCCAGCACCTCGCTCCACCACGTGTGGATGGAGAGTGCGGTGCGTGACGAGATTGACCGCCGCGTTGCCGAGCTCGAGGCCGACGACCGGCCGGGGCAGCGGCCGAGGCAGGACATGGAAGAGGCCCCAGATACCCGTCCGACACGTCCCTGGGCTCTGCCATCCCAGATGCGCGCCGGGGTCTCATCCATATCCTCCGCAGATGTATCACCAGACAATCCAAATCTACCGCCGGAGCTCCCGGATGACCCCTGGGTCCTATTGGCTATCTACACAAACTACAGTAGCTGCTGCTTTCCCATCGTGCCGAAGCACGACATGGTTCGCCTTCTCTCAACTTATCAGGATGGCTTGAGCTGTACGCGTGCCGAAATGTCCATCCTGTGGGCCGCATTTGCTGTGGCATCATCTCTATTCCCAGAGCAAGTGTCTGACTCCGATTCTTCTGTACACAAGAGCAGCTCTAAAAGCTATCGTGTTGCCCTTGGTATGATGCCACAAGACGACGAAGTCCTCTCCCTCGACCACGCCAGGGCGCTGCTGCTGCTCGGTATCGCCAGCATGCATCGTGCTGAATGGAAGGTCGCCTACTTGAACGCTGGCCGTGCTGTGAGAACCCTACTGCTGCTCCGTTCGTCTTGCAGCGACCTGCAAGCATCAAGCCGTCCCCTCTTGGGAGCCTTCATCCTCGACACCCTCACATCCGCCTATGTCGGGACCACTCCTCACTTGGCTGCGCAACACATAGAAAAGGCACTCGGTTTTGAAATAGAAGGTCCTGAAGAATGGGAACAGGGATCCTGGGAGTGTACTGATCTGCAGCGTCCAACACGTGCCTTGAGCACTTTCACCCACCTTGCCAAGGCGGTGGCCATCCTCAACGAAACCATAATAAGTACGTCCTCCTCGTCTTCGACAGCCAGCCAAGCCCTGGCACTAGAACAATGGCGCCATCAGCTTCCGAAGCACTGCTCTTCGGACAAGGCCGATGCGACACCAATACCACCAGTGGCAAGCCTGCTCCTTGTTTACGATGCTGTTGCCCAGTATATATCAGCCAAGGGGGGCTGCTCAACCCACAGTTTGACCGAATCTCGTGCGAGAGAATCATACCGCCAGGCATTTGGCCGCTTCGCTTCGCGCGGCGTTTTAGACTTACACCACAAGCTATGCTCATCGACGGTGCCACGTCAGGGAGACATCCGTACGCGTAATAGTGAACATGCACGTGTGGACCCTGACACCTTCGACATTGGCCCGGCCCCGGCCCATCCACGACCCCGTTCTCGCCCTCAGCCCGCTCCCACCCATGTCTCCGAACAGGCCCATGCTAGTCACCAACGCGCATCCCCCAGCAGTACCTCTCTCGCCCACGAGAATGTGTTCGCTGCTCCAGTCGCCGCGGCAGTAACGCAGCCCGATGTGATGGCCGATACAGGCGGCCAGACCTTCGTCGACTACCTCACGCCGAGTTCCAGTTCGATGTGCAGCAGCGCCTTATATCAGGGCTCTGACAGCGGTGCCCTCAGCATGAACCTGGCCCCTTTGGCACCCAGCGCCGACGATGCCAGGGCAATCCAGAGCCTGCTGAAGGAGCTGGCTGCACAGGAGACGGGCTACGGGCCTCTTACGTCAAGCTTTATGCACGATTTGGGCTTTTTTGACGCAGGATTGATGCCAGAAGACGTGGACCTGTAGTAAAAACACCACAATACAACTTTGAGTGTTTGATCCTAAATAATACGTGCACGGAGTTGTGTCTAAGCTGGTTAGACGAGTAGTTTATTTTTGATTATAAAGTTTTCTACTTCGGCATTGACCCTCTCCGCGTCCTCCATGAACAAAAAGTGTCCTACCCCTGACAGCTCACGCACCTCCAGCCTGGGCATATGGTGGTGCCAATACCCATCCACAGTGGCCCCTGGAGCGGCGAGCTGGAGCGCGGGAATGGGAAATATCGTTTCCCATGGCAAAGCATGCGGCTGCGACTCGGTCGTGCACGCCGACACGCGCACATGCCTCGGCGTCGCCATCATGATCCCACGCACCATATCCCGGACCGAGGTCGGTGTGCTGTCGGTGAAGAGCTCATCGACCTTACTGGCAAAGTTGATGTCCTCGAAGCGGTGCGCAGCCAGCTCCCTCCGTTCTGCCATGGTCAAGTAGCTCTCGGGCATCTGCCAGAACGAGTCGAGGTAGACGATGCCAGCAACCACATCCGGAAAGAGCCGCAGGAGCATGGTCGAGACAGGCCCTCCCATGCTGTGCGCGACGAGGACCGCGCGCCGGACGCCCTCGGCCTGAATGACGGCGCCGACGCTGCGGGCAAAGAGCTCGAGGTTGTAATCCGCGTCGGGGGGTCTGTCGCTATCACCGTGCCCGGGGAGGTCGATGAGGATGGAGCGGTGCCTGGTGTACAGAGGATCTTGGTATAACCACAGCGCCTTGCTGCAAGTCCAGCCGTGAACGAAGACAAGGGCTTGGTTCCCTGTGCCATACGAGTCGTAGGCGACCTTGATGCCCTGGAAGTTGATTGACCTGACGACAGCCTCTTGGTCTTGACCGGCACGGGGTTGCTTTGACCTCATTTTGCCCCTTTGTCGAGTCCTCTAGATTCCAGCCACGAACGTAGTGATGAGAGCGTCAGGCCAAAAGACGATTTGCCTGTATTGAGGAGAGCACTTGGTCCCCGGTTACATGTACATGATGGACAAGTGGGTTCGACGGGAGATATGGACTCCACGGCCCGGCCGCCAACGGACGCATCGACGGTTCTGATAATACAAGTACATCGCACAACAAGTGCAGAGGTCATAGATCATTGCATCCCTGTTTCTCGCGGCTAACTGTTTACCCGCGAGGGACATTGTGCCGAAGTGGGCTTTTCCGGCGCGGCGGACCCGCATATCACTAGATAACAACATCAGTGCCCTCACGCCATTTGAGATGTATTATTGGTAATAAAATTGATTGGAACCTTCGAAAATGGCATATTGACATCGTAGCTGTCCGATGCTGCATATGCTACGAGGCCATGATTTATAAGACAATGCGCGCGAGTTTATCGCAACTCATGTCGTAAAAATGTTGCAATGTGCCAGTTAAATAAATAAACACAATACATGCTGATCCTGGCAAATAGAAATCTTATTCTTTTCACTAGGGCTCTTTAGCAGAGAAACTTGTACGTTCCAGACTCCCATACTAAAATACCCACGACCAAAAGAACAACAACCATGGCACCAGCCCGCAAGATCCGGGTCGCCCTCATCGGACTCAATGCCCCCTTTGCCGGAACTCCGACGGGTACTAACTGGGCCGCCGCCGGCCATCTGCCATACCTGACCTCGTCTGACAAGTACGAGCTTGTGGCCCTGCAAAACAGCTCGGCCGAGCGTGCGTCCAAGGCGATCGAGACCTACGGCCTGGATCCCAAGACTGTCAAAGCCTACGGCACTCCACAGGGTACGTCTGGTAGCTGCATGTATCTGTGATCCATCCCCCATTCTGACTCCGAACCAGAAATCGCCGCCGACCCCGACGTGGACCTCGTCGTGAGCTGCATCCGTGTCGACCGCCATCTCGACTCGCTCCTACCGGCCATCAAGGCTGGAAAGGACGTCTTTGTCGAGTGGCCAGTCGAGGCCGACGTCGCCAAGGTAAGGGAGTTGGCCGCCCTAGCAAAGGCCCACGGGAGCAGGAACGTCGTCGGCCTGCAGGGAAGATACAACCCGCTGGCACGCAAGCTCAAGGAGGTCATCGCGCGCGGCGACATTGGCCAGCTTGAGAGCAGCATGCTGGTCGGCCAGGCCTACGGCGGAGCCTCTCTTCCTGTGCCCATCGATTATTTTGCCGACAAAAAGATTGGCGGCAACTTGCTTACCATCATTTTCTCTCACTCTATGGAGTTTGTCATGGAAGGTATGGCTTACATTCTGGAGTGCTCAAGCACAACTTGTTGAGGCCGACAAGGCAATATTCACTGACACGCTCCGGCCCCCTAACTAGTCCTCGGTGATATCTCCCACCACCGCTCACTCCTGGTCAACCACCATCCCACCGTGTCCATTATCGACCCCATCACCCACGAGGTGGTGGATAAGGCGCGGCCAAACGATGTCCCCAACCACATCATATTCAACGCGATGCTTTCCTCCGGGGCGGCGCTCACATACACGCTCCGCGGAGACAATGCATTCTCTCCCGCCATCAAGGCACCGGCCGGTGGCAAACCCCGAATGCCGACGCTAGACTGGCGCATCTTTGGGACCACGGGGCAGATCCGCATCACCAGTTACGACGATATGGTCAACACGTGGTCATTGAACCGGGATGCGGAACATCTCAAGGTCGAAGTCTACAACGCTCAGACAGACACCCTGACCGAGCTCGAAGTTGTCGAGGACGAGTTTGAGAAGCTTCCGGAGAAAGCGCGAAACATGGCGCGGCTGTATGAAGCCTTTGCGTCCGCGAAGGCTGGGGACGATGCCTGGTACCCAGATTTCGACTATGGAGTTAAGAAACACGAGCTCATCGACGCCATGTACCAGGAAAATCACATGTAATGACGAGCTAAATCACTAGTATTTAAGGTTTCCTTGACCACGAAACCGGGACCGGCGGTGATTTCAGGGAGAATGCTGTAGGGTATGACAGGATAGCGTACCACACCGCAATTCACAATGCTTCTAGCCGAATATGAAAACCTATTACAATATTTTCCCATTTTCCCTAAGGTATACTATATGTATAATGAGTTTCTATAAAGACCCGTCTATCTAAACCTAGAGTCTGCTCGGCAACGGTGATATAGTAATGGCATTTGGGGAGCTTTCACTTGCCCTGGCATATTAAGGAATATTATTAATCAACTGGAGTCCGGGAAGTGCCAAGGTTATTAGCACAGATTGAGAAAGGGTTTGGGATTGATAGATGAGTCTTTAGCGTGGTGTTGAAATGGCTAGTCCGGGGAAGCACTATTCCGGCGCTGCGCGGGGATCAGCGGAACCGCGAGCATGGACTTGGGACCAACGCCTCACAGATTCTTCTCTGGAGTCCCCGGACTTGTCCCCAGCCAGAATCCCCAGTCCCCACATTCATCTCCATTCTCCAGGGACTAGGGACTAGCACCCAAACACAGCCCACGGGCCCTGGGTGCATATCAAAGGAGACTCGAGGTCTCTACTCTTTCCAATGCACTATTATATAAGTAGTACGTTCATTTCGCTTTCCTCTAGACTCATCAGCAGCCAGTACCCAGTCTTCATCCTATCCTTGCCATCATGGCTGAGCCGGCCTCCATCCCATGGACCCTTGTCCTCTACTACTGCACCCCCATATCCATCACAGGATTTGCCTATGGCTGGGAAGTTGGATCTATGGGCGGTATTCTTGCCATGCCGCAGTTCCTCGGCTACTTTGGGACCCCAACCGCCTTCTTCCAGGGCCTGATGACGGTGTGCTTGATTGCGGGCGAAATCATAGGCTCCCTTCTCATAGGTCTCTTCATCTCAGATCGCCTCGGCCGCCGCAAGACGATTATGGTGACAGTTGCCCTCTATACTATCGGGCAGGCTATTCTCGTGGCGGCGCAGAACCGGGCCATGTTCATCGCTGGAAGGGTGCTCAACGGAGTCGGGGCGGGCCCCTTATTCCAGACCATGTCCTTGTAAGCATCTTTCTTGGTAATGAGATGTGGAACGAAAACTGACCCTCGGATTTATACATGCAGCTACACAGCCGAGATCACTCCCGCCCACATCCGTGGCCGAGTAACCGCAACGCTCAACTTGGGTATCGCAGTCGGAGTCCTCGTTGCCTACTGGGTCCAATATGGTGCCTTGAACATCAGCGGCACGGCTTCCTGGCGCCTCTGCTTTGCGCTACAGCTCGTCCCCGGGTTTGTGATTGGGTTCTTTGCCATGTCCCGCCCAGAATCTCCCCGCTGGCTTCTACAGCACGGCTTTGAGGAGAAGGCTACCCAGGTGCTGGCGAGGCTTCACGGCCAAGGCGACATCAACAACCATATTGTGCGGGCCGAGGTGGAGGAGATCAAGGCCGTCGTCGGCCTGGAATCCTCACCAGCTTCCCCGTCGTACCTGAAGCTCCTATTTGGGAGAGACTTTCGGCGACGTACTCTCCTCGCCATGGGAGTGCAGACGATGCAGCAGCTCTCAGGTGGAAACATTGTGCTTTACTATGCTGCAAAGGTGTTCGCGCAGACAGGCCAGGCCGGGCCCAAGGCGTCGCTGCTCGCCAACGGCATCAACTCAGCCGTCCTGGTCGTAGGAACATTCTCGCTGACCATCATGCTGGACTTTTACGGTCGCCGGAAGCCCATCTTCATCGGCCACACGTGTATGGGCGTCTGTCTTGTGATCGTGGCCAGCGTCCTCGTCGGCTATGGTGCACCGCACTTTGAGGAGACGACACAATCGGTCGAGTTTAGCTTCACCAATCCTTCCGCCGGCCGCGCAGCGTTAGCCTTCATTTTCCTCTTCCAGTTCTTCTTCGGTGCTCTTAATAGCTCCATTCCCTGGACATACCAGAGCGAAGTGTTCCCCGTCGCGGCGCGCGCCCGTGGCACCTCCCTCTCGACGTCGATGAACTATATGACCAACTTCTGGCTGGGGCTTTATATCCCTGAGGCGCTGAACGCCGCGTCGTGGAAAGTTTACTTTATCTTTGGTGGCATTAACTTCCTATGCGCGCTCCTTGGCTACTTATTCTACCCCGAGACGGCTACCCGGACTCTCGAGGAGCTGGATCTGCTGTTTACTAGTGAACGGAATATTTTTGTCTTTCTCGATAGTGACGCAACTAGACGTCAGCCGATACGCGAGAATAAGCTTGTCGGGGACAATACGGCAGCTACAGCGGACGATTTACCAGGGCGTATCGCATAATTAGAAGAGAATATAGTAAAATAATATATTTATTTTACATTTGATAGATATCATTGGTCATAGTAGATAGATATATTCGTTATTTTTAGTGTTAAAGGGTAATAGCGCTTTCTAGACTGAATCTATTGTTTCCTGCTCTACTCTTGATATTGCTGTCCTCTGAAATTATTGCACTCCGCCAGCTTGCAAAGCCTCAGATCGCGCACACTGAGCCTCGTAGACTGTTGACCTTATCCAGCTTGCCCTTAATCGACCCCAAACCGTCCAGCTCCTTGCTCGACATGCCCCGTCTCGCCGACGCCGCGCTCCGGAATCCCGACCGGCCGACCCCGGCACCAGCCAGGGCACCAAACACGGCCATCAAAGCGCTGTCAGGATCTTCGACTATGCTATACACGAGGAGACCGGCCTCTCCTACCGCTCCAATCATAGAGAGCATCGCGCGCAGCGAACCCATCCCTATGGTGCCCATTGCCCCACCAATGAAGGGGATGAAGAAGAGCATGCCGCTGATAAAGTTAAGGATAAACTCCTTTCGCTCGTTCTCTTTGTTTCATCGGCCTTCTCAACAATCTTGTCCATACTCTTCACAGCCTCGTCCATTGTAAAGGACGGTATCGAGGATGAGTCAACCAGATCCAGCGCGCTGAGGCTAAAGTCATACTCCATGTTCGCCTCCATAATCTTCAGCCTCCGGAGCATGTCCTTGGACTTGCTATAGCTGTCTCCAATGATATCTTTAGGATTAAAGACATCCACCTTATCCTTTACCGGGAAGTTGAAGAACTTGTTGGCCTTTTTTTCTATGCACTCGTTAATTTCTTCTCCAGCATACTGGCAGCCGTTAGGCGTGTTGACCCTGACGGTATCAAACTTGAGCCAGCTCTCTTCGATGCCGTAGTCCTCGGAGATAGCCTTGAAGAACTTATCTTCATCCTGGATATGCCAAGTGGTGTTGGGGACGGCGGGCCCAGTGCCGGGCTCGTTCGAATCGACGAGCGTTTTGGGACAGGTGATGTCCCGGAAGCCGTACCCAGAATTACAGTCGTCGCCCTTGACGCAGTCCTCCAAGCAAGTAGCGTAGTTGCAGTCGTTGCAACAATTGAGCTTGGTATACTCCTCGCACTTGAAGTAGTCGTTTCCCTTCTCTGACATGAAAGCGTCAATCTGAAGAGGTACTTGACCTTCGACGTAGCCGGCATAGATTTTGAACTTTTTATCGTACCCGCCGTCGACGAGATTCTTGTATTTTTTCAGAGCCCCGTCCATGGTGCGAATCTGTAGGCCAAAGATATATCTGTTGATGCAATGGTCGGGGATATCGTCCTTGACGTCCTCAAGCTGCTTAAAAGAGGTGAATTTCTTGGTACATGCTGGAAAGCGGTTCTTGATGGTGGGATGATCATCATTATTTTTGCCGTCGCTGTCGGAGCCACTGTGAGAGGTCAAAAATGTTAACTTTTTTTATCCTTTTTCTATTTTCCATACTCTCATTGAAGTAGGGGAGAGGAACAGAGCAGAGAAACAAGACGGACCAGGAGAAGGAGGAAGAGGAACTTACTCGAGAAATTCCTGCAGGTCGACAGCCCAGTCCGTCGTACCGGCAAAATGATACGAGTCATAGAATTCCTTACGTGTCTTCCTCATGTCATCGTCCATATAGGCCACCCACTCGGTTTCGTCGTATACCAAGATGTTTGAACCTTCATCCTTCCACTTTTTCGTCACCCTGTCAGGGTCGTCCAGAATCTGGCTAATCTCGGCGTTGGCGATATAACCAGCTGTGCCGGTGCAGCGGCCCTTTTTAGCGTCGGAAAGTCGGTTAGTGCCGGTGAATTTGCAGTTCACACCGTCGCACCCAGCTTTGGCCATTTTGAAGGACCGTCCATAAGATGTGACACCGACGACGACCTTATTGGAGGGGACACCCGCCTTGGTAATCATAGCGAGGGAATCTTTCGTCTCCGTCTGATTAATATGGGAGCGAAGACAATTACCATTGGGGCATCCTGGGGACGTCCACTTATTACCGTAGTCCCACTGACCGTGAAGGTCGTAGGTCATGTAGATAATATAGTCGAGAGCATCGCCCATCTTCTTGATGGGAAAAGACTTCAGATAGTGATAGGATGCCGGGGCAGCAAAAGAAACCGTCTTGCCGTCACCGATCTTGGTTTTAATACTGAGGAGGGTCTGGTAGTAGTCGTTACCTTCCTCAGGGTTGCCGGGGGGGATGCCGGGGATGTCAGGGGCCTGCTAAGGGTCAGATATTGCGGATACTCACGAATTGATCGGCTTGGAATTGGCTTCGAAGATGACAGAGAAGAGGAAGCAGCAGAATGACAAGAGACCACTTACACCAGGATATTCCCAGTCAAGATCCACACCATCAAGCCCGTGCTCTTTAACAAAGCTAACGACATTTTCCACAAAGGTAGGTCGATTTGCGGCTTAAGTAGCCTCGCGCAGGATATGAAAGGTGCCTGGCGAGTTACTGAATTCCCAGCCTCCGAACGAGATAACCTTCTTTATTCCCGTCATAGCTTTGAATTTTTCAAATTGCTCCTGGGCTTCAGATTGACCGATCTTGATCTTGAAATCTTTCGTGATGTCGATAAAGGCAAAGTGAATAGTGTTATATTGTTCCGTGTCGATCCAGTCGACATCCATATGCAGACACTCACGGTCATAGTTCCATGCCTCAAAGTATGCGACATTGATCTTCTTAGCCGGTGCTGAACCCTTGACAATGTCCATGCCGCAGTTGTAGATGCCTATTTATGTTCATGTTAGCTGCGTGCACCCACCTTCGGTCTTGAGGGAGGTAGGTCCATCTAGAGACTCACATCCGCTCTCGCCTTGAGGGGCAGTCCCAGGATTGCCGCTCGCGGCCCTGTTGATATTGCAGAAGTCATCTGTCAAGCCACACTGGCCCCAGTTATTGCAGCAGACGTTCAGAGGACACGGGTTCAGTGCAGAGATATTTTTGTTCGAGGGAGGTTGCTTAGTTCCAGGCACCTATGATGGCGGCTCATGTTAGTGACCTTGATCGCAGACTGCCCGCTCCAAGCATCAAGCTGGCGTGATAATAGAAGTCCTTTGCTTACCGTTGGTCCACAGATGGCATTCTTTTGTTTTTCGAAGTTATAAAGTCAGTTAAGGGTTTCAAATTGATCGGGACGCCAAGGAATCAACCCACCGAGACTGGCGCAGGCATAGGAGGCGTTCCTTTGCTAAGGCAGATCTTGGTGCCAACATAGAGCGGGTCGCAACCAACCCATCCCCAAGTCTGCTTGTTGAAAGACTTGAGATCAGTTTCGCTGATATCGTTCATGACTGCAATGACGGAGCATTGGTCATCCTTCTTGACTGTATAATCGGCGCAGTACCCATCAGGCTTTGGCTTGGGAGGATTATGAGGCAACTTTCCCTTAGAACAACAGACAGGCTGGCCGACGATGAGGCTCGAGCACAAATCCTTCTTTGTGTTTACCTTCATGAAGTCATTTCCTGAGAGACCACACTTGGAGGCTAGGGATGCACACGTGTCTCTGCTGACAACCCTTCTGGTTTTGCAGGTTCCATCTGAGTTGCCCGGTGGGATCGTAGAAGGAAGGGTGCCTGAGCTGCAGCAAACGGCCTCGCCTGCTACAAGTGTGTTGCAAAAGTCTTTTCGTGGGTTGAACTTTTTGAGCTGATCTTGGCTGATCTTGCACCTCTCCGCCAGGGCCCAGCAGCCGTCACCAGCCTTGACTTTGGTGGTGCGGCACTCGGCACGGCGATCCAGATGAGCAAGGCCTCCTCGTGAGAAGAGCTTAGCCGGCGAGGTGACGTCTTCAGCAGTGACGATCTCGGTAGAGTTGGAAACTGATGGTTCCGCCTTGGGGACGCGGATAGTCACTGTCATCCAATCCTCGTCGCCCTTGCCGTCGGCGACGCATCGTCCGTCAGCCCACGTCCGCATAGTCTGCTGGAGGACGGCAAAGTTCTTGGTGCTGCCAGCGATAATTCCCACACCATAGTCAGCTCCTCGACCGTCGCCTTCACACAGCTGGACAATAGTTGTCTTGGAGAGAGAGTTTTGTTGGGCATGCTCAAGAAAATTGCCAAGAACCTCTGTGGTGAGACCGTGCTGGTGGACTTCGGCGCCACCGAAGACGCCGATGACGGAGGACTGGAAGTAACCCAAGCTCATAGAGTTGCGCGAGCAAGACGGCGTTTCAGATCTGAGGTAGTTGACAACTTCACGGCCCGCGGCAAGCAGGTGCTGTGTTGAGAAGCTGTCTTGGGCATGGGCACCTGGAATAGACGAGGAGGACAGTAGTGCAACCGCAGTGTCGAGCATGACATGGTTGGGTGTTGTGCAGAGAGCGGCGACATCCTCCTTAGCTTTGAAGGCTACCTCCTTGGCGGAAAAGTCGGCAGCACAGGCCTTTACGGCCGGCTTGAAGTCTTGACCGTCTTTGACATCAGTCTGAAAGGCAACATCAAGAAGCATGGTCTCGTTGCATGCCGCTAGACTGGCCGGATCCGGGTACAAGGCCCAGCCATGGCCCGACCCGGCAGCTTCACTGCACGGAGTAGGGCAAGCCGTAAGCGCTGGTGCTCTCTGGAGAGCAGTCAGCCACTCCTGCATGTCTTTGTCACCAGCAATGTCGATGTTGGGTGTCGTGGAGTCATCTCGTACGAGGGATTGCACAGCGGCCAAGCTTTGAGCATAAGTGCCAGCCACGCAGAGAGCTCCAAGGAGGGCCCATGGTTTCCTTATTGAAGCCATGGCTTGCGAAAAAGAGGGAGAGAGAAAGTCCGATGCTGGTAGTGGATAAGGGTAAGTGTTGAGAAGAGCATGAACGAAGCAAGCACCGAGCCAAGAAGGGAAAAGGTCTTAACTACTCACTGTGACTGAGAGAAGATGCTGGACCAAAAGTGATCCTGAAATAGCAGGGAAGAGACCATCCCCGCCGTGCGGGTGGCATTGCCAGCTTGGCGGAGAAGAATACAGCAACACTACACGTATTATTTATCGTAATATTTACTCCGTAGGTTTCCATAAAAGTGCCAGTAGCGGCTACGGATTGTTTGCTATTAATGAATGCGCTGTACAATTTCTTACAGATGTACCCCGTAGTTACTCTATACTTGCACGAGACATTCTGGGTCGGACCGGCCCGACTCTAGGCTCATCTTCCCCGACGCGGCATGCGGGCGCATTAAGTTGTTGGTTAGGATTAAGTTGTTGGTTAGGATTAAGTTGTTGGTCAGCATTAACTTGTTGGTTGCCGTCTGTGCGATACGTGGGTCCTGGGGCCATGCGGAGTGGGCCCGGCGTGTGAGCCTATTCGAGCGCTCCCGAGTGTGACCAGCGCTTGATTTGATGCGAAAATAAGAAACCTGGCGGGACTGACATCTTCCGCTATCGGGTACCCAGAGAGTATAGCAGTGTAACCAACAGTTGAAGCAGGGGTCTTTTGTCCCCGTGTAAGCGGAACGTAGATCCCATGACTCAAAGAATAGGTACTATACGCGTGCTTTGCCGATCCCTTCCCACAGAATCCCTTGGCATTGTTGTATCTGCTGGTATTATCGTTGGTCGTGTAGTCTTCAAGTTCCGAGAGGTACAGCATTAGTCTGTCTCGAGCCTTGGCCGCCGACCTGCTCCATCTCGCTCCCCCTTTGTTGGCCTTGTTAATTATCTTCTTGTGCTTCTCGTCGGCTGAAGCTAATTTTACCATACATGTTGCTTTGCCGCTGAAAATTTGCACGTTACCTCCGAAGTAGAAGGCTTTCTGTCTGGACCAGGATGGCCATGGTCGGCCACGGAGTAGCCCAGGGAATGGGCCGATCAAGTGATAACGCGACCCCTTGCCCCTTTTGCTGTCTTACAGTTTTAGTTTCCTGCTATTATTGATTCTCACATGTTTGCTATGAGATGCTGAAGTGACTCGGGATTTATTTTTTGCCTCCTGTGAGACAAATCCGTAGGTCTTCACAGTTTTAGTGTTTCTTCCCGCATCTGTCTTGGCCTCGTCTTTGTCCTGCCTCTTTCATGTCTGTTTTTCTGCCTCTTCTTCAACGTATTCACCTATCCCTCTTCCCCTCAAGAAGACCCAAATATCTACCATGCGTCTGTCACTTCTCCTCGGCGGCATCTACCTAGCCACCGTTGTCGTTGCCGGCGGCTTCCAGGGCGCTCTTGAACGTCTTCTTCTCTACTTTGCCTACCAAATTGACGGCCTCAACAGCCCAGAGAATCGCCAACTTGGATTCAGATGCGGCTCGTGGGATAAGACTGCCGGCGAGTGCAAAAATGAACACTGGAAAGAGTATGTTTGCAAAGAATTGGACGATCCCCAAAAACCGGGTGGCAAGCGATGCAACTTCTGGGAGCTCATGACCAATTTGGGCGAGACAAAGGGTGGAAACGGCGCACACCATTTGATGCCTGACGGCGTGGACCCCAACGCAAAGACCCTCCCAATTGAAAAGACGGCCGTCAGCTACTACATGTACACACGGAAGTACATGGTTCACAAAGATGAGAACACAGGCGAGGTTGGCCCAGGTCGTGTGGGTGATTACAACCCCTACAAGATTCTCAAGCATGGCGGCACCGACTACAACGATTTCCTCGACAAGCTAGGCGATATTTTCAGAAACACGGCCAATTCTAAGAAGAATAACAGCAACAAATGGATATTTGAGCTATTTGAGAGCACTTTGAAACAACTTCGTGCTGCCAGGATCGGTGACAATGGTCGCTTTCTCGTCCAGAAATACAAGGAAAACAAAGACTTGGACAACAAATACCTTGTCACCGAGGATCCGGGGACCAATCCAGCCACCAAGGACGAGTATAAGAATCTTGACTGGTACGAGAACCACACAAAGGAGTGGGTCGAGTTTAACGCGGCTGAAACACAGTACGAGATGGAAAAGAATGGCGTTGAGGATGCTGGGAAGAAAGTGGGTGACTTTCAGGCGGAGTTCTACTCCAGTCTGAGTGCTCAAGAACATTTGGCGGTAATGAATAGCTATGAGCATATGCATAGCAAGATCAAGGGATGCTAGAGTGGCTTGAAAAGTGTAAAGATTGCTAGTAGCCACCGCTGGGGCAGATAGTTGAGGTTGATTACATGTATATATCTGTAAAATCCTTCTAACAGGTCACTCAGAATCATCACGTCGTTTTTTACTTTGATAAGACAGATGCGATATAATATATAGTATAGATATGTGTTCTGATACTCTACTATGACGGATATCTCATCGATACTAGTATTTCTATAACATGTTTTCAGGCACTTCGTCCTCGGTCCCTTTAATCCTCTTATCGTATAGTTGTCGGTAATAGCTACTGCTATACTCCGGGTATGGTCGTGAAGGATAGACTTCCAACAACTCCTGCCTACTATACAAACGGGTGCCTGCGGTGCTCTTAAAAAATACATTCTCTGTCACGAAATCCCTTTCCTCTGCGATATCGATCCAGGACGTAACGCCATCTTGGCAGAAAATGTGAAGTTCTCTTAGATGGGTAAACTCCTTCACCTTATGGGATTGGAAGTGGAAGAAGACCTCGTCATTCTCGCCCTCAAAGCGAAGGCGCTGAATCAGGGGCTTCTCCGCTTCCAACCATTCGAATTCTATAGGTTTGATGGAAATCATGTCCACGTCAAAATTGACCCAAGTATATCTTTTGGCCAGAACAAAGGCACGTTGGTATAGCTTTCTTTTGATGGCATTTCTGCGAGCCTCACGACAGACGTGGAGAATAGCGGGTGCTCTTGTGAGGCATCGAATTTGCTGGGCAGGGCAACGGTTCTTTCCGTCGCGGTAGGGGCGGAGCTCAACAACGCGAGGCTCGGGGTCGACGAGGTCCCAGACGCGAGAGCGAAGTTCGGCCGGGAGTCTGCTGAATTGATGAAAGGGCCGCAGCTTCCTTGCCTTCTGGGCCTTTGTCTTCTTGCCCATAGCTGGTGAATGCGACTTGTTTGGGGGTACTCAGGCGAAGAGGGGAATGAGACAGTAGAGCCGACTCAGAACGAAGAAGGGCACAAAAGGAGGACCTAATGTTGCGGCGTGGCACAGTTAGGGGGGAAGATAATGATTGTGATGTTGGTGCAGGTTTAAGAACCAACACCGTCGTACCTACCTGGTTGCCAGCCAATATTAATACAGTAGATACGAGTACGAGGACCTAAGGTAGTAATTGATGTGGGGCTAGTCTATGAACAGGTGACACTGCGACAGCCATTGGTACTTTATAACTTTAGAACATCCTGATTTATGCAGACCCACTTTCTAATCGCCGAATGCCATGCCCAGGATTTGCCCACATCCCGACAGCCTATGTACTCTCAAGTACTCCGGCGGTGACTCCTTTGCCAGTGCAGACCGCTGTCGAGGTCAGCCTCGGCCACTGAACCAGGGTCGAGATCTCCAGGGTTCCACCAGGTTCCGGGTGGAGACGGCTCCTGGGAAAAGAATTGGAGCACATGCTGGTCTGGTTCGCTGAGGCCAGCCCACTTCGGGACTTTGGTGACCCGGCCTCTATGCGTATAATAGAAAGCAACGTTTGTTTATCTAGTTAGTTCGGCGGCACAGCACCTTGGCAGACCAGCGTGCTATGTCTCTGTCTGTTGGTTGAGCAATCTAGCCAAGACGGTTTCAGTTATCCGCCGAGGTGTCCACTGTGATGCCTCTAATCCAACTCCCCCCCCTAGATAGTAAATTCCCACGTCTTATTACTCGTGGCCTGCTGCACCGGTATATCCCCTCCCCCTTTTCTTATTTTACTTGCGGTCTACTATGGGAAGATTGATATTTAGGCATCATCTTCTCTCCTAATACCTACTCTCTTCACCTTCTTAACCTGCCCTTCTGCTCTCCTGCGGTTCTGATTCCCTTCTATAAACGGACAATCCGAAAGTTTGAGGCTATTTTAGGGTTAGGGTTAGATTAGGGTTAGATTAGGGTTAGATTAGGGTTATATTTCTATCTATGCTAATCGCTGCCTAGTTTCCTTCGCCTTAGCGTTATTAAAAGTAATCCTTTAAAGGTATATACTTTAGAAGAGAAAAGAGGTTATTATAAGGAGAGGCTATATAATAGGAGATAGAGATAATAAAGGAAGGTAAGAGAGGATATAAGAAAGGAGGAAAGAGAAGGAAAAAATAAAAGGAAGAAGAAGCTAGCTTATAGCTTAGCTATAGCGGCTGCCGAAGCTGCCTAGTTCCGGAGGAGCGTTAGGCTTATAGACGAATCGAGCCAGTTAGCGGCCGTAGGCCCGATTAGCCTCTAGAGGCCCTAACCGTTATACGGCGGCGTACGGTAGTAGAGTTCGCGGAAAATCATATATAAAGGAAAAGGGTACTAGTAAAGATAAGGGGTAAAGTTTATAGAGTAAGGCGAGTAAAGTTCTCGGAGGTTCCTAGGGGCGGAGGCGGATATAACTCGGTAAGTAGGTATAGCGGGATATAGTAAGTATAATAGTATACTTTTCGGAAGTGATTAAATCATAGTTATAACGTTAATAGGCGAGTTATATTTTTACTATCGTGGTTATATACCTAATAGTTAATTTCGCGGGAAATAGTAGGGGGTAGGGTTCTTTAATAGATGAGGAGATAGGATACTACGATAAATAATAGTAGAGTTTATAGAAAGCGATAAGGGGTAGGGTTCTCTAATAGATAAGGAGACGGGATACTATAACGAATAGTAGTAGAGTTTATAAAAACCGATAAGGGGTAGGGTTTTTTAATAAACGAGGAGATAGGATACTATAATAAATAATAATAGAGTTTATAGAAACCGATAAAGGGTAGGGTTCCTAAAAGTTACTAAGTATAGAGGCGGATATAACTTAGAGGGTAGGTATAGCGGGATATAGCGAGTATAATAATATACTTTATAGTTCTCCCCTTATTATTATACTTCTTAGCTTATTATATTATCGGGTTACTGGGGTATAGGGGCCGCTATTATACTAATAGGCTATATATAAGCTACCCTAGTTAGCTAAGGGTAGTAGATTATATATTATAGTAAACTATAGTATAATTTACCGAAAAACTAATTATTAAGATAGCTTTATTAAGGGGGGGGGAGGCTACCTTAAGTAAGCGATAAATAAAAGAGAGAGAGGCGGTATAATTATAAAGCGCTATTATAATATAGATACCCTTTTCCTCGATACTCTTTTATTAGATAATAAGGGGAGAATAAAGATAATAATTAAGTACCTAAGGTAATAGGGGGAGGGTATAATAGTATTTAATAAGCTACTATACTTTATATTATTATATAGATTATTAAAGCTTAGGTCTAATAAAACTAAAGTTAGCTATATATTTAACCTAACCCTCTTACTCGATAATAGGTATAGGGATAAGGAGGATTAGAGTAGGGAAGGTAAAAAGAAAAGAATTAAGAGTAGAGGAAAAGGGGGATAAGAGCTATAATCTTAAACCTTATCTTACCCCTATCTACGAAGAGACGTATATAAGTATATAGTAAGATACTAGGCTATAAAACCCTTCGTAATCTTACTAGGTTACCCTTTCCCGATCTATAGTAAGTATATATTCGCCTATGCTATATCTAAGATAGTAACCTACCTATAGAAGCGGTACCCTAGCTTAATACTAAAGAGGCGGAACTTTATTATTATATAGCTTAGGGGTATCGCCGGCCTATTATAGAACTAGGCGGATATCTAGGCCTTCGAGTTCCTTATATAGCTAGAGGAGCCCTTATTAAAGCTAGGTCTACCCTAGATAGATAGTATCCGCTATAATAAATACCCCTACGTAGTATATATAGAGAAGGTAATATAGAAGTATTACCGGGAGAAGTATAGCTAATAGAATAACTAGGGTCTTAGGGGAGGGAACGTCGCTAAGTAGGCTAGGCTAGAGTATATAATACCCTAGTTAGGGAACGTCTATTATTAGCGCTTCTTCCTTAGGCGCGCTAGTAATATATAGATTAAGATAAGGCTACCCTAAGACGCCGCCGTAGTATTAGTATTAGTATATATATTAAGCCCCTACCTAACCCGCCGAAGTAGCCGAGGGCTTCTAGGGGATACCCTTATAACTATAGCTAGGGGCTAGAGGCTATAGCTAAACTAGGGTTATAAGGCCCCCTCCTCCTAGGCTAGATTAACGTAGTATTATAGGAAGGCGAGGCGGGTATAGCGATAGCGATAGCGATAGCGATGATAAAGAAGAAGATAGCGGCGGATAGTAGCGATATTAATAATAATAACGATAATACCACCGCCTAGGTATATAAGTATTACGTAGAGAGGGCTACCGATAGCGGTAGGCTAGCTAAGGATATAATTATAATACCTAGCGATAAGAATAAGTCGAATACCTAGCTTAACTAAGTCGGGTAGCTATAGCTCCTAAAGGGTATAGATTATAAGGTATTACGAGCCTTAGCTAAGGACCTATAACTAGGAGAGACCGAACTCCTAGCTATAATAGCTATAATAAACCAGGTCCTAGATATAGCGAGGGTGGTTAATACGCCGGACTTTATTAATATAGCCTACCTCTTCGAGGTTAACCAGAAAGACCTCGCTAGGAAGCTTACTAGGCTATTTAGCGCGAGGCTAGAAGACTCGACCTAGGCTAGGTATAAGTCGCTATAGCGTAGGCTAGTAGCCTTCGTATTTAAGGTCTTAGAGCTTAATAATAATAAGTAGCCGCCCTATAGGCTATCTAAGGCTTAGGATATAGCCTTTAAGACTTAGTTAGACGTAGTAGATAGTATCCTAGGCCTAACGATAGAGCTAGACCTTAAAGACTATTACCTAGGGTTCCTCGTCTCGCTCCTCGATTATTAGCTTTAGTATAGGTTATATAAAAGCCTACTATTAACTAGCCTAGCTATCCTAGGTATACACGAGGATAAAGGGTAATATATAGCCCTCGATTATACGCCTATCTACGTAGCCGTTATTAAGGTCGCCTAGATATTAGTCTTATACCACGCCTAGAGGGAGCGCCGTACTAAGGTAATAAGGCGTTAACTAGAGATAAGCCCCGAGGAGGTTTATAAGGATACCCTAGGGCTTTTCTTACTTATCCGCCGGAGGGTTAAGAGCTATATAACTATTATCTCCTCCTTTACCCGGTCTAATATTAACCCGATACTAATAAACTAGATATTTAAGGCTATAACGTTTAGCCTTAAGATCCGCTTTATAATAATAGCCGGCGGCTATATCGATTAGGTAGGCGACCGCGTAATATATAGCGAGGCCTAGCTTAATATAGGCTAGCTATCGGGTATACTATACGCTATCTTAGATAAGGCGCGGGAGACGCTCTAGGACCTAGCTATAATCGCGGCGGTAGGGGAGCTACCGGAGATCCCGTAGCGGCATCTTAAGGATAACTATAGCGAGGACCGCGTCGGCTACTTATTCCTCGACGATAGCTATAATACCTAGCTATAGCGTAGGTAAGGCTAGGTTATAAAGAGGGTCCTCGCGGATAGCAAGCTTAGGGCTAGGTAGGTAGCGCCTATAAGGGATAGCTAGGGCCCCTATAAGTAATCGGCTATTAAGGCCTATATAGGCTTAGTAGAGAGGTTCTAGGAGAAGCTTTAGCTACTAATATATATCCTAGGTAGTAGCCTAGCTAGGTTTACCGAGATCCTTAATATCTATATCTAGAATATAGCTAATAGCGGCGTTAGGAATATCCTTACTTATAATAATATAATATACTTCGTGATTAGCTATTATAAGAACTTCTATAACGCCGAGAGCCCTAAGATTATCTATTATTACCTGCCGCGGGAGGTAGGCGAGCTGCTAGTTTAGTATCTATAGCTTATCCTACCCTTCTACTAGTAGATCCTCGCTATACGCTTATAGTATAACGAGCCTAGCCCTAGCCCCTTCGTTTAGGGCTATAATATCGTATATATATCCGCTACCGCCGCTACTATTAATAACCCGGGGCTATAGGACTGCCTCTAGATAGCGGATAAGGCCTAGTATATCTTATAAGCCTATAGCTAGCGCCTGCTTAGTACTAGGCTAACGCTAGCGTTATAGAGGTATATCGCTATCGCTATTATAAATAGGTTCCTCTATTATTACTATAATATATAGCTAGGGGATATATTAGCCGATAATAATAACGATAATAACGAGGATAATAGCGGGGATAGCGATAGCCCCTAGGACCTATAGGCGGGGTATAATATACGCGTAGCTAGTATACTCTATAGCCGCGAGCTATAATAGGGTATAGTAGGCATAGCTACGCGCTATGATTAGTTTAGGGCCGTAAGCTACTAATAGCACCGCTTCCTCGGCTTTAGCGAGGCGGATAGTAAGCCTAGTAAGAAGCATAAGCGTAACCGCTTTAAGGCTTAGCGGGAGGAGGCCTAGTTTACGAGGTTCTAGTAGCTTAAGTAGATAGATATTAGCGAGGCGCTTAGTTACCTCGTAGGGCCCTAGTATAGGCTAGCCGCTGCCTAGGAGAGGGTTATCCGGGCTATCCTAAGCGGCGAGAGCCCTATAGTCTAGGTAGCTAGTATAAACGCTAATAAGAGCCTATTATTTATAATACCGGCTTACTACTCCCTAGCTAGTATAATTATTATCGTAATACCGCTACTAGCGCTTTAGTAAGACCTTTATAAACGCTATACCTCTACTAATATCGAGACGTATATATAGTAAAGCCGCTATAGCTACTAATCCGCCGCTATAATACTAGTAATACCTAAGTCGGCTATAATTAAGGGCTTCCGCGAGTACCTAAACCGCCTATAGGCACGCTAGGCGCTAGACCGGGTTATTATCGATAAATACTACGTTCTACTCGATAATAAGCGGACCTTTTAGCCTAAGCTAGTTAAGCTTAGCCTTACCCTTACTAAGCTTAGCGTATAGCTTATCTTCCTTATAGCTACCTTCCTACTAATAAAGGAGGCGCGCTTCTTATAGATCGCTAGCCTATCCTCTAGGCAGGTATACCTTTATAAGGTACCTATTATAAGGGGTAATATCTACTATAGTATCGCGTTTATATTAGCGCCTAGGGCAGGTATCTAGGAGCAGGAGGAAGATGATAAGGTTATACGGCTAGTCTAGGAGTAATCGGGGTTAGGGGAACTAGGCGTAGCTAGTAAGGCTATTATATATACGCCTAATACCCTCCGTATAAAGTACCTAGCCAGGCTACTAAGGTATAATACGTATTATAGTAAGGTTAACTTAGCTAAAAGCCTAGCTAGGCGTCTCGTAAGGTAAAGGGGCAAGCAGGGGCAGGTAATAGTCGCTATAAACGCGCTTAGGCTTAGCGTCGATATACCCGATATTAGGCTAGTTATCTACGCTAGTATACTTAGCATATTACGAGATTATATCTAAGAGAGTAGCCGCGCTAGGCGGGATAGCTAGCTAAGCCGTATTATCATAGTATATAGCTCCCTTAAGATAGAGGGGGGGTAGGCCAAGGCCTCGGGTAATTAGGTAATCGCGTTCCTAGCGACCCGTATATACCGGCGCTAGGTACTTAACTAGGCTATAAATAGCTGCCTAACCCGCGAGGTTTACCGCGAGGGGGAAGAGGATTATAACCTTTATAAGGCGAGAGTATACTAGGATAAGCTTAATAAGCCTAATAAGACGCCCGTCGATAGGTATTTAACTAAACTAGAACCCGGCTCGGAGGGGGTAGCGGCTAGTAGGGATTATATTACCTTAACTATCTAGGCTATAGTAGATATAAAGGCGAGCCACTACCGCCGTATAATAGAGTATAAAAAGCTCGAGGAGTTTTAGCGATACCTTAAGGATTAGTACTAGCTCTACGTAGTATACTAGCTACTATAGGGATAACGCGTAACCTACGACGATAAGTAAGATTACCTAGAGGTAGGTAAGACTACTAAGATCCCCTACGCCTACGCTATAGCGTATACCCTATATAATATATTTATTAAGCGCCGGCTTATTAAGTTCTTAGGCTACTTTTACTATAGGCTCCCGTAGAGTATATATAGCCGCTAGGTTACTAAGTATAAGGAGGGCTAAGCCTTTAAAGCGTCGCCGAATACTAGCTACTAATACCTTAAGCTACTCGCTTAGCTATTTAGCGGTATAACTTTAAGGTACCCTAAGTATAAGGATATTGTTATTAGGTTTATCGAGGAGGAGGGTAGCTATAGGGAAGGAGATAACGGGTTATACGAGTTCCTAGGAGGGAGGATATAGTAAGCGGGTACGGAGACTAATAGGTTATATAAGGTTATATACTAGCTTTACCGTTTCTTTAAGAATATAAAGGCTTTATAATAAGCTAAAATAGCTAGTAGTTAATAACTCCCTCGCTAAGGTATATCTATATACTAGAGAGTAAGATCTAGGTAATCTAGCTAGAGATAGGCGGTTATATACCCTAACTATATCTTATTTTAAGATTATTATAAATATTATATCTCCTAGGTTAAGGACCCTATTAGACTTCCGAGACTTGCTATAAATAGATTAGGAAGGCCGTTACCTAGCTATCTAGTTATTTCCTGATTCGGCTATATACCTAAAGAATTAGATATAAAAGACGCCTTAACTCCTAGGTTAAGGACCCTGCCAGACTTCCGAGACCTGCTATAGATAGATTAGGAAGGCTGCTACCTAGCTATCTAGTTATTTCCCGATTCGGCTATATACTTAAAGAATTAGATATAAAAGACGCCCTAACTCCTAGGTTAAGGACCCTACTAGACTTCCGAGACTTACTATAAATAGATTAGGAAGGCCGCTACCTAGCTATCTAGTTATTTCCCGATTTGGCTATATACCTAAAGAATTAGACTTAAAAAACCTATAACTTCCCCTAAAACTACCCCTTAGAGAGTAATCCTAACTTTTCTATAGATTATATAGATTATTTATCTATCTTATATATTTATATTACTTAGATCTAATACTTAGGGTTAACTTATAATATCCTATAAGCTAGTTAACTTTATACCCTTCTCTAAGGTAATATAAAAACTAACCTTAGAATAATTATAACTATAGATATAATCTAAGATCTAAGAGGTTTTACTAGTAGAAATTAGTTAAGTCTACTATATTTATTTAAACCGCTAAGATTATTAGGTATATTTATCTTCCTCGCTATCTTTATTATAAGCTTTACTATTTATCTTATTAAGGTTATAGCGCCTCCTACTCCTCCCCTATAAGCCGGGTATCTACCCCTACCTTATCCTACTTAGTATCCGGTATTTACCCTTACGCGAATATCCGCTTTATCGATCGGTTTATATACTCCTAGCTTATAAAGTAACGATGATTAGTATTTAGGTATACCTTTACCATAAACTTCGCCTCTAGCTCTTTATATAACCCCTAACCGTTATACGGCGGCGCACGGTAATAGAGTTCGCGGAAAATCACATATAAAGGAAAAGGGCGCTAGTAAAGATAGGGGGTAGAGTTTACGGAGCGAGGCGAGTAGAGTTCTCGGAGGTTCCCGGGGGCGGAGGTAGATATAACTCGGTAGGTAGGTATAGCGGGACGCGGCGAGTATAATAATATACTTTTCGGAAGCGATTAAGTTATAGTCGTAACGTTGATAAGCGAGTTATATTTTCACTATCGTGGTTATATACCTAGTAGTTAATTTCGCGGGAAGTAGTAGGGGGTAGGGTTCTCTAATAGACGAGGAGATAGGATACTACGATAAATGGTAATAAAGTTCACGGAAAGCGATAGGGGGTAGGGTTCTCCGATAAACGAGGAGACGGGATACTACGATAAATAGTAGTAAAGTTCACGGAAACTAATAGGGGGTAGGGTTCTCCGACGGATAAGGAGACGGGATACTACGACGAATAGTAGTAGAGTTTATAGAAACCGATAGGGGGTAGGGTTCCTAAAAGTTACTAGGTACGGAGGTAGATATAACTTAGAGGGTAGGTGTGGCGGGATACGGCGAGTATAATAATATGCTTTATAGTTCTCCCCTTATTATTATACCTCCCGGCTCGCTATATTATCGGGTTACCGGGGTACGGGGGCTACTATTATACCGGCAGGCTATATATAAGCTGCCCTGGTTAGCTAAGGGCGGTAGATTATATACTACGGTAAACTATAGTATAGTTCGCCGAAAAACCAATTACTAAGATAGCTCTACTAGGGGGGGGGGAGGCTACCCTAAGTAAGCGATAAATAAAAGAGAGAGAGGCGGTATAATCATAAAGCGCTACTACGATATAAATACCCTTTTCCTCGATACTCTCTTACTAAATGATAGGGGGAGAACGGAGACGATAATCGAGTACCCGAGGTAGCGGGGGGAGGGTATAATAGTACCCGATAAGCTACTATGCTTCGTATTATTATATAGACTATTAAAGCTTAGGTCTAATAAAACTAGAGTTAGCTATATACTTAACCTAACCCTCCTACTTAACGGTAAGTATAGGGATAGGGAGGATTAGAGTAGGGAGGGTAAAAAGAAAAGAATTAGGAGTAGAGGAAAAGGGGGATAAGAGCTATAATCCTAAACCTCATCCTACCCCTATCTACGAAGAGACGCGTATAAGTATACGATAAGATACTAGGCTATAAAACCCTTCGTGATCCTACTAGGCTACCCTTTCCCGATCTATAGCGAGTATATATTCGCCTACGCTATATCCGAGACGGTAACCTACCTATAGAGGCGGCACCCCGGCCTAACGCTAGAGAGGCGGAACTCTATCATCATATAGCTTAGGGGCGTCGCCGGCCTACTATAAAACTAGGCGGATATCTAGGCCTTCGAGTTCCCTATACGGCTAGAGGAGCCCCTGCCGGAGCTAGGTCCGCCCCGGATAGATAGCATCCGCTACGATAAGTACCCCTACGTAGTATACGTAGAGAAGGTGATATAGAAGTATTACCGGGAGAAGCATAGCTAGTAGAATAGCTAGGGTCCTAGGGGAGGGAACGTCGCTAAGCGGGCTAGGCTAGAGCGTATAGTACCCTGGTCGGGGAACGTCTACTACTAGCGCTTCTTCCCTAGGCGCGCCGGTAATATATAGATCGAGATAGGGCCGCTCCGAGACGCCGCTATGGCACCGGCACTAGTATATATATTAAGCCCCTACCTAACCCGCCGAAGCAGCCGAGGGCTTCTAGGGGATACCCTTATAACCATAGCTAGGGGCTAGAGGCTATAGCCGAACTAGGGTTATAGGGCCCCCTCCTCCTAGGCTAGACTAACGCGGTACTATAGGAAGGCGAGGCGGGTATAGCGATAGCGATAGCGATAGCGACGATAGAGAAGAAGACGGCGGCGGATAGCGGCGACGTTAATAATAATAACGACGATACCGCCGCCTAGGTACGTAGATGCTACGTAGAGAGGGCTACCGATAGCGGCAGGCTAGCCAGGGATATAATCATAGTACCTAGCGATAAGAACGAGTCAAACGCCTAGCTTAACTAGGTCGGGTAGCCGTAGCTCCTAAAGGGTATAGACTATAAGGTGCTACGAGCCCTGGCCGAGGACCCGCGACTAGGAGAGACCGAACTCCTAGCTATAATAGCTACGACGAACCAGGTCCTAGACGTGGCGAGGGCGGCTAGCACGCCGGACTCTATCGGTATAGCCTACCTCTTCGAGGTTAACCGGAAGGACCTCGCTAGGAAGCCTGCTAGGCTATTTAGCGCGAGGCTAGAAGACTCGACCTAGGCTAGGTATAAGTCGCTATAGCGTAGGCTAGTAGCCTTCGCGTTTAGGGTCCTAGAGCTCGATGATAATAAGCAGCCGCCTTATAGGCTATCTAAGGCCTAGGATACGGCCTTCGAGACCTGGTTAGACGTGGTAGATAGCATCCTAGGCCCGACGACGGAGCTAGACCCCGAGGACTACTACCTAGGGTTCCTCGTCTCGCTCCTCGACTACTAGCTCCGGCATGGGTTATACGAGAGCCTACTACTAACTAGCCTAGCTATCCTAGGTATACGCGAGGATAGAGGGTAGCGTACGGCCCTCGATTATACGCTTATCTACGTGGCCGTTATTAAGGTCGCCCGGATACTAGTCTTATACTATGCCTAGAGGGAGCGCTATACCGAGGTGGCGAGGCGCTAGCCGGAGATAAGCCCCGAGGAGGCTTACGAGGATACCCTAGGGCTCTTCTCGCTTATCTACTAGAGGGTTAAGAGCTATATAACTATCGTCTCCTCCTTTACCCGGTCTAATGCTAACCCGACGCTGATAAACTAGATATTCGAGGCTATAATATTCGGCCTTAAGATCCGCTTTACGACGGCGGCTAGCGGCTATATCGACTAGGTAGGCGACCGCGTAACGTGTGGCGAGGCCTGGCTCGATATAGGCTAGCTATCGGGTATACTATGCGCCGTCCTAGATAAGGCGTAGGAGACGCTCTAGGACCTAGCCATAGTCGCGGCAGCGGGGGAGCTGCCGGAGATCCCGTGGCGGCGCCTCGAAGATGATTATAGCGAGGACCGCGTCGGCTACTCGTTCCTCGACGATAGCCGTAATACCTGGCTATAGCGCGGGCGGGGCTAGGTTATAGAGAGGGTCCTCGTGGATAGCGAGCTTAGGGCTAGGTAGGTAGCGCCTATAAGGGATAGCCAAGGCCCCTATAGGCAGTTAGCCGTTAAAGCCTACATAGGCCTAGCGGAGAGGTTCCGGGAGAAGCTCTAGCTACTAATATATATCCTAGGCGGCGGCCTGGCTAGGTCTACCGAGATCCTCGGTATCCGTATCTAAAACACGGCTAACGGCGGCGTTAGGAATATCCTCACCTATAACGGTATAATATGCTTTATAACTAGCTACTATAAGAACTTCCGTAGCGCCGAGAGCCCTAAGATCATCTACCGCTACTTACCACGGGAGGTAGGCGAGCTACTAGTCTAGTACCTATAGCTTATCTTACCCTTCTACTAGTAGATCCTCGCTATACGCCTATAATATGACGAGCCTAGCCCTAGCCCCTTCGTCTAGGGCTATAGTATCGTATATATATCCGCTACCGCCGCTACCGCCGACGACCCGGGGCTACGGGACCGCCTCTAGACGGCGGATAAGGCCTGGCATATCCTACAGGCCTATAGCTAGCGCCTACTCGGTACCAGGCTAACGCTAACGCTATAGAGGTATATCGCTATCGCTATTATAAATAGGTTCCTCTACCACTACCATAGCATATAGCTAGGGGACGTATTAGCCGATAACGACGACGATAATAACGAGGATGATAGCGGGGATAGCGATAGCCCCTAGGACCTATAGGCGGGGTATAGTATACGCGTAGCCGGTATACTCTATAGCCACGAGCTATAATAGGGTATGGTAGGCATGGCCGCGCGCCGCGACCGGTTTAGGGCCGTGAGCCGCTAGTAGTACCGCTTCCTCGGCTTTGGCGAGGCGGATGGCGAGCCTAGCAAGAAGCGTAAGCGCGACCGCTTCGAGGCCTAGCGGGAGGAGGCCCGGTTTACGAGGTTCCGGTAGCTTAGGTAGATAGATATTAGCGAGGCGCTTAGCTACCTCGTAGGGCCCCGGTATAGGCCAGCCGCCGCCTAGGAGAGGGTTATCCGGGCTATCCTAAGCGGCGAGAGCCCTATAATCTAGGTAGCCGGCATAGGCGCCGGTAAGAGCCTGTCGTTTATAGTACTAGCTTACTACTCCCCGGCCAGCATAACTATCATCGTGGTGCCGCTGCTAGCGCTTTAGCAGGACCTCCACGAGCGCTATACCTCCGCCGGTATCGAGACGTACGTATAGTAGAGCCGCCATAGCTACCGGTCCGCTACCGTGGTACTAGTAACGCCCGAGTCGGCTACGACTAAGGGCTTCCGCGAGTACCTAAACCGCCTATAGGCGCGCTAGGCGCTAGACCGGGTTATCGTCGATGAGTGCTACGTTCTACTCGATAGTAAGCGGACCTTCCGGCCTAAGCTGGTTAAGCTCGGCCCTACCCTCGCCGAGCTCGGCGTATAGCTTATCTTCCTTATAGCCACCCTCCCGCCGGCGGAGGAGGCGCGCTTCCTATAGATCGCCGGCCTATCCTCTAGGCGGGTATACCTCTATAAGGCACTTACCACGAGGGGTAATATCCGCTACGGCGTCGCGTCTATATTAGCGCCCGGGGCGGGTATCTAGGAGCGGGAGGAGGATAACGAGGTTATACGGCTAGTCTAGGAGTAGTCGGGGTCGGGGGAACTAGGCGTAGCCGGCAAGGCTATCGTATACGCGCCCAGCACCCTCCGCGTAGAGCACCTAGCTAGGCTACTAGGGTACGATATATACCATAGTAAGGTCGACTCGGCCAAGGGCCTAGCCAGGCATCTCGCGAGGTAGAGGGGCGAGCGGGGGCGGGTAATAGTCGCCACGAACGCGCTTAGGCTCGGCGTCGATATACCCGATGTTAGGCTAGTCATCCACGCCGGTATACCCGGCATACTACGAGACTACGTCTAGGAGAGCGGCCGCGCCGGGTAGGATAGCTAGCCGAGCCGCGCTATCGTGGTATATAGCTCCCTCGAGATGGAGGGGGGGTAGGCCGGGGCCTCGGGTAACCAGGTAGTCGCGTTCCTAGCGACCCGTATATGCCGGCGCTAGGTACTCGACCGGGCTATAGATAGCTGCCTAACCCGCGAGGTCTGCCGCGAGGGGGAAGAGGATTATGACCTCTGCGAGGCGAGAGCGCGCTAAGACGAGCTTGACGAGCCCGACGAGACGCCTATCGACGGGTACTCGACTAAACTAGAACCCGGCTTGGAGGGGGCGGCGGCTAGTAGGGACTACGCTACCCTAATTATCTAGGCCGTGGTAGACGTAAAGGCGAGCCGCTACCGCTATATAATGGAGTATAGAGAGCTCGAGGAGTTTTAGCGGTACCTCGAGGATTGGTACTAGCTCTACGTGGTATACCGGCTACTACGGGGATAACGCGTAACCCACGATGACGGGTAGGATTGCCCGGAGGTAGGCAAGACCGCTAAGATCCCCTACGCCTACGCTATAGCGTATACCCTATACGGTATATTCGTTAAGCGCCGGCTCGCTAAGTTCTTGGGCTGCTTCTACTACGGGCTCCCGCAGAGTATATATAGCCGCTAGGTTACTAAGCATAGGGAGGGCCAGGCCTTTAAGGCGTCGCCGAACGCTAGCTACTAGTACCCTAAGCTACTCGCTTAGCTATTTAGCGGTATAACTCTAAGGTACCCCGAGTATAAGGATATCGTTACCGGGTTTATCGAGGAGGAGGGTAGCTATAGGGAGGGAGACGACGGGCTATACGAGTTCTTAGGAGGGAGGATATAGTAGGCGGGCACGGAGATTAACAGGTTATATAAGGTTATATACCGGCTCTACCGTTTCTTTAAGAATATAAAGGCTTTATAATAAGCTAAAATAGCCAGCGGTTAGTAACTCCCTCGCTAAGGTATATCCGTATACTAGAGAGTAAGATCTAGGTGATCTAGCTAGAGATAGGCGGTTATATACCCTAACTATATCTTATTCTAAGACTATTATAAATACTATATCTCCTAGGTTAAGGACCCTGCTAGACTTCCGAGACCTGCTATGGGTAGATTAGGAAGGCCGCTACCTAGCTATCTAGTTATTTCCCGATTCGGCTATATACCTGAAGAATTAGATATAAAAGACGCCCTAACTCCTAGGTTAAGGACCCTGCCAGACTTCCGAGACCTGCTATGGATAGATTAGGAAGGCCGCTACCTAGCTATCTAGTTATTTCCCGATTCGGCTGTATGCCTAAAGAATTAGATATAAAAGACACCCTAACTCCCAGGTTAAGGACCCTGCCAGACTTCCGAGACCTGCTACGGATAGATTAGGAAGGCCGCTACCTAGCTATCTAGTTATTTCCCGATTCGGCTATATGCCTAAAGAATTAGATATAAAAGACGCCCTAACTCCTAGGTTAAGGACCCTGCTAGACTTCCGAGACTTACTACGGATAGATTAGGAAGGCCGTTACCTAGCTATCTAGTTATTTCCCGATTCGGCTATATGCCTAAAGAATTAGACCTAAAAAACCTATAACTTCCCCTAAAACTACCCCTTAGAGAGTAATCCTAACTTTTCTATAGATTATATAGATTATCTATCTATCTTATATATTTATATTACTTAGATCTAATACTTAGGGTTAACTCGTAGTATCCTATAAGCTAGTTAGCTCTATACCCTTCTCTAAGGTAGTATAAAAACTAACCTTAGAATAACCATAACCATAGATATAGTCTAAGATCTAGGAGGTCTTACTAGTAGAAACTAGTTAAGTCTACTACGTCTATTTAAACCGCTAAGATTATTAGGTATATTTATCTTCCTCGCTATCTCTATCATAAGCTCTACTACTTATCTTATCAGGGCTATAGCGCCTCCTACTCCTCCCCTATAAGCCGGGCATCTACCCCTACCTCGTCCTACTTAGTATCCGGCATCTACCCCTACGCGAATATCCGCTTTATCGATCGGTCTATATACTCCTAGCTCGTAAAGTAGCGACGATTAGTATTTAGGCGTACCTTTACCGCGAACTTCGCCTCTAGCTCCTTATATAACCCTTATACCGGCCCCGACTTAATATTATCCTTAATACGATCCCTGCTATCCACCTCCTTACGGTCGTAGTTATCTACTAGTAAGATCTTACCCTTACGGCCGGGTCGCCTAATCACCGCTACCGCGATAGCGTGCTAGGCCTAGACCTTAGCGTGCTTCTTATACTATACCTAGTTATAGTATGGTCCGTAGATAAGCGCGATCTAGTATACCTTAGAGCCGTGGGCTACCTTTACCTACTACTTAGCGTCGAGGCCGATCTACTTATCTAGCGAGCCTAGGGTACCGTCTTCCTCCTCCTACCTCGCCTCCTCCTTTATTAGATTAGGGAGGGTGTTATAAGGGTATTTCTTCTAGAGATCACGCTCCTTAGCGTTAGCAAAGGTAAGAGCCCGCTCCTCGATCTAGTAGTTATTAATACTAAGCTCCTATACGGCTACCTAGAGATCGTAGAGCTTCGCCTATAGAGGTTTAATATTTAGTAGTACGCGGGGCCTTAATAGCTGCTACGCGAGTCGGCTATCCTAGAGCTAGACCCTACGGCTTCGTCGTAGACCTGGCGCTACTTCTCCCGTTAGCGATGATCGTACCTTATAGTTATTAGGTCCCGTACTAGCTGCTCCTACGTCTCTACTACTATTACCTCCTTACTACTACTACTAGTCGGAGCTTATAATACCTTATATAACCTGCCGTCGATACCGTAGAAGGCTGGCCTTAGCGATGCGATATATTAAGGATATAGAAGGTAAACGTGTATATATAGTAGAGAAGAGCGTTCGTGGTTATAAGCTATTAAGAGGAAGAGAAGAAGAGTTTAAAGAGTTACTCTAATATAAAGGAGGGAGGAGGGAGGTAGCTAGAGGAGGATTACCATATTATTATAACTAAGATTACTATTATTCTTCTAAGTTCTAAGAACGGGTTTCTACGCCTAGTAGGTGATTTAGTACCTATTCCCTTAAACTTATACTAAACTTAATTTACCGTCTTTCTCTATATCTCGCTTCTACCTCTAGTAATGATTTAGTACCTATTCCCTTAAACTTATACCGAACTTAATTTACTATCTTTCTCTATATCTCGCTTCTACCTCTAGTAGTAATTTAATGCCGACCTTAATTTACTATCTTTATCTATATCTCGCTCCTACCTCTAGTAGTGATTTAGTGCCGACCTTAATTTACCGTCTTTATCTATATCTCGCTTCTGCCTTTAGTAGTGATTTAGTGCCGACCTTAATTTATTATCTTTATCTATATCTCGCGTTTACCTTTAGTAATGATTTAATACCGACCTTAATTTACTATCTTTATCTATATCTCGCTTCTACCTCTAGTAGTGATTTAGTGCCTATTCCCTTAAACTCTTACCGAACTCGATTTACCTTACCTATATAAATATACCTTCCTTTTACCTTTATCCTAAAACCTCTTCTCTTTATAAACCTATCGAATCTCTTCTAACTATACCTATAAGTAGACGTATCTATTAGTATCTTATATATTAGTAACTTCGGGTATATATTTACTATCTCGTATCTAACTAGGCTAGCCTTACTAACTACCGTTCCTTTCTACCGCTAGGGATTCCTCTCCTCTCTTTAATCGATATTCGTATGCTAGCTACTATGGAAGCAGACGTATCTATTAGTATCCTGCTTATTAGTAACTTCGGGTACGTGTTTACTATCTCGTATCTAACTAGGCTAGCCCTACTAACTACCGTTCCTTTCTACCGCTAAGGCTTCCTCTCCTCTCTTTAATCTATAACCGTAAGCTAGCTACCAGGGAAGCAGACGTATCTACTAGCATCCTATATATTAGTAACTTTAGGTACGTATTTACTATCTCGCACCTAACCAGGCTAGCCTTACTAACCACCGTTCCTTTCTACTACTAAGGCTTTCCCTTCGAGTCTATAGCTACTATATCTTAGCAGCCCTAGTAGTAGTAGGGTTATCTAGTGATATATATTATTAAGGCCTTAGGGCGCGGAAACCGATATAACTAGAACCCTAATAGTAACGTCCCGGCTATTATCGTAGTAGCGTATAACGGCACTATCCCCCTAACTATTAACCCTCGCTAAACATAGCCTAAGGAAGACTGCTTCCAGCTTAGCTAGAGCCCGAACCTTATATATAACGATACTAACTAGAATTAGAACTTCCCTAATAGTAGCCTAGGGCTTACCGGCCGCTTTTATAAGACCCTAACCTAGATCGTCGACGGCGTATACTAGAAGTAGTATATCTAGGAGATTTACTTCGCTCTACTCTACCTTTATCAGGGCAAGTTTACTCGTAACTAGGGCCTCTAGTAGATACTTAGCGTTATTAGCTAGGGTATCGAGGGGTCGGTATATATACTACGCGACTTTATTAGTATTAAGTCTACTAAGCCCTAGCGAAACGGCGATAATAATAGCTATCGCGATAGGCGCTACCCTACTAGTATAAAGATAGTAGACTATAACCTACTAAGCAAGGCCTTAACTAAGCGTATCCGTAACTAGCTCCCCGGGCGCCGCCTTATCGCTACTATAATATACTTCGAATCTCTCCCTTACTAGGTGGCTACTATCTTCGACCGCGGTATAGGCTAGCTCTTTACCCTCGATACCCTCTACTCCTAGTATAGGGATCGTGCCTACGCCGCCTTCCTCGCCTAGCGCTAGTTCGGCCTTAACCTGGGATTTAGCTTATACCTTACCCTCATCTCGCCCCCGGTGCTAGCGCAGCCTAACGGCTAGTCCTATGGCTTCCTAGGCCTCGTTATAATCCACTAGATAATCCGGGGCCTATTCGGCCACGACCTAACATAGCTTAGGAGGCGTAGTAAAGTTAACCTAATCTTCGTAGATAATTAGATTAGCGTGGTAAATAGTAATACGCCTTAGCTACGCGTGCTAGACTAGTCCTTTAACGCGAAGAGCCCTACCGAGGGCTTTCGCCACGCTACCCTCTTCCTCGAGGCGATTATATATAATAAGCTTAGCATCGACTCGATAGATATACTCCGCCGCTTACTCCCCTATCCCCAGACCCTACCCTAGATTACGAGGGAGGCCGATAAGGAGACCTTCTTCTACGCTTATGCCGGCTTCCTAGGGTAGCCGACGTAGTACCTAATCGACGGCGCGGGTAACTAGTAGATAGACGCGGCGCCTATCATAGCCCCCTCGGCCCTCTACCTAGCTAATAGCCCCTTATTCGTAATAGGTACCCGCTATCCCGCGCCGCCAGACCCTGCCTGGCTAGTAGGGTTCCCGAAATACGACCTTACCCCCTAGCGGTACTAGGAGCTGATAGGCTATGCTAGCCGTGATGAGGCGATATGTGCCGGCCCCGTACGGTGCTAGGATCGCTATAGTAAGCTATTTATCCCGGAGGTAATAAACCTCCTTTTGGAGAGTAAGGCTATAACGATTTCTACTAGTAACTCTTAAGCGTTAGTTTACTTTTCCCTAGTATTAGTATCTATAGCTATTAGACGAAGTTTAGATCTCTCTCCTCTACCTTTAGTCTCTAGCCTAAACCCTTATAAGCTAGTAATAGATAAGTAAGTAATTAACTTACTAAATTAGTACTATCCTATCTTATCTTCTTATAATTCCGTATATATAATACTAGCGCCCTTTTATATCCTTAACTACTATACGTTAAGTACCCTAACTTAAGGGTAGCCTTCTACCCTATATCGTACTATTATTAGATAAATAGCTTCCGATAATAAGACCTATTCCTACTATATATATACTTATATAGAATAGATTAAAATACTTAGGTAAGCCTATCTCTCTCTATTCTATATTAACCCTAGATAACGATAAGGGTATAATAATAACTATCTTAGTAGACTATACCGATACCTAGTAAGGAGGGGGACTAAGGGAGAGTATAATAAGATATAAGGCCTATAGATAAGCGGTTTATAAGTTATAACTATACTAGTATATATTTATAGATTAGCGGCGAAGTAATATATCGGCTACTAATTACTAACTAAGGAGGTTTAAAAGGCTATTAGGGTAGATCTAGGTTAGAGAAGAAAGTATAGGAGATCCGCGGTTAGAAGCTAGGCTAACGCTACTAACTATAGTTAATTATAGAATAGTAGTAGGGTTATTATAGTAGGAGATATATCGTTTTTAAGGTCTAATTCTTAAGGCATATAGCTAATCTAGATAATAGCTCTATAGCTACGTAGCAGCTAGTTTAGGGTATCTAGGGTAAGTCTTAAAAGTTTAGCAGGCCCCTTAGATCTACTACTAGAATAAGGTATAGTATAAGGTTAGGAGGGTATCTAGGCATTATAAGACTAGGGTTAAGGCTTAATATTATAAGTATTATTATAATCGAACTACTAGCTTATATATTATTATAAAGGGTTAATTACTTACGATTACGTAGAATAGTAGAAATAATACTATTTTATAAGATAAATACTATATTTATTAGGGTTAGTTTATAATCTAAGAGGTAATCTTAGGGAGAAATAAAATATTTATAGCTAGGGTTATCTTTAAAGAGTAATAGGCTTAGATATAGTATTAGTCTTATTTTAGGGTAAAGGTACTATTTTATAAGACGGTTATAGAGGGTTAGGTTATATATTATAAGATGATCGGTAGGGTTAAGGTTATATTTTATAGTTAGGGTTAGATTAGGGTTATATTTCTATCTATGCTAATCGCTGCCTAGTTTCCTTCGCCTTAGCGTTATTAAAAGTAATCCTTTAAAGGTATATACTTTAGAAGAGAAAAGAGGTTATTATAAGGGAAGGCTATATAATAGGAGATAGAGATAATAAAGGAAGGTAAGAAAGGATATAAGAAAGGAGGAAAGAGAAGGAAAAAATAAAAGGAAGAGGAAGCTAGCTTATAGCTTAGCTATAGCGGCTGCCGAA